>SAYO01029697.1:318559-333824 GCA_004023745.1 Recurvirostra avosetta | reverse complement strand
TTTTTTTTTTCATTGTTAAATGGATGCATACACTGGAGACGCTACAAAGGAATTTGCAAGTTTGTCAGGTTTCCCAGGAATGTCTCTGGCAGGTCTTTGTCTGGAACGTTTTTCTGGAGACTGGAACACTTGTGCTCTGTATGCATATGTATATCCTGTAAGCTGGTAAGCTCCGCAAGCAGAGAAGGAATGTCACAGGCCTTTGGCCAGATCAGCTTTGGTACACACACAGATTTCACACTTCACAGCCTGTCAGCCCCAGTTCTTCCCTTCTGGCTGGTTGCTCCTGCAAGTAAAAATCTGTACATAAATGAAGGTGTTTTAGTATGGGGTGTGGTCAGCAAGCTGGCCTGGGTAACAAAAAGGTGGCCCTAGAAAAATCTTTGTGTTAGATGGTTTCTTCAGGGAATTTGTAGTAGGTATAGCTTGTGCTGCTGTTCAGACAGTGAAACTGTGTGTGTGTGTGTGTTAGAGATTTGTGGTTTGGGGTTTCCTTTGCCTTTTAAGGAAAGAGTCGGGTTAAGATGCTGTGATGCTTCCCATACTGGGATGGCCTGTTGGATTCCAGTATCTTGATGCATTAAGGAAGGCAAGGCAGGTGGACTGTTTCCAAAAGTACTGGAAGGCCTGGGTGCTGTTAGATCAAGTCATGCTAGTGTATGCTAGATCACAGATGTACATAGGAGCTCTGTGGTGAAGTCAAGAAAATGCAATATACAGACTGGGGAGAGAACGGATTAACAGTGAATACTTATATTGTTGTAGCATCTAGTTACAGTCATCTCTGAAGGCAGAAAGAAGAAAAATGTAACAAAGAATGCAGAAATTTTTTTTTTAAATGGCAAGTCGTTAGCTCTTCCTGTTCCTGGGAATATAAATGTTTCACTGATCTTGAAAGCCTCAGGGGTATGTGTGTCTGAGGAAGGCTTGGCAGGTGAAAATACAGTGACTATGGAAGCCGGGTAATGGAAGAAAAGAAACATTTCTTCTACAAGCTCTTGGATAAGGATGGCATTGCTGGATGAATGGTAAGTAGTAAAATGGAAAATTAGGGATTGACTGAAGGGTCTTGAAGGAGTCATACTCAGCACACAGGAAAATAGATCGAAAGGCAAGGGAGAAGATACTACAAATGATGAGACACTTTGCACATTTTCAGTTTTCTAGTGGAATGCTTCCTTTTTGGAGCTTATGATATAGTGTCATCTTGTCCTGTCTGAGGCATCAAAACCTAAAGATTCTGGTTTGGTCATAAGGTAGAGGAGCAGTGATCCTAGGCGTGTCTTACTGTGATCCCTATCCGACCTTTCTTTAAAGGTAAATGCTTCTCAGTGAACTGTTGATGTTCATATATACCTTTGAAACTTGTTGATAGGGTACATTGTGCTGAAAACTTTGTGGCATTAGGTCTCCTCCTGTTTCAGACTGTGAACTTTTTATCATATTGAAGGTTTTTTTGGAAGAGACAAAGTAGGCCTATGATGACTGTGTTCTTTTGGCGTATCCCTTAGTCTTGATCTTTGAAATACGGCTCAAACTCTGGATCCCTTTTCCTCCTCACCAGTCAGAAAGATCCAAATGGAAATCTGAGATGTGTGGACTGGAGAGGATGCAACTATGGCTCCAAGTAAGAGAAATGGTCTTTAGACTTTGTGGATCGCCAGTCCCCAGCACTTTATAGGCAACAGGATATGACTGGCCTCTGGCAGAAAAATACTAAACCTGCCAACTGGGGAGTGTGAAGTAGGCATTTTTTGTAGTGCGTTGCTTGTGCAGTGTTGTAACACATTGACCAGTGAAACTAAGGATCTGCCATTCGGGACGTTGGTAATGAAAACTTAAGTCACTTTTCCACTCTCTGCCAAGAGGGACAGGGTAACAACTTCTAGTGACAACATGTCCCTGTTCACCCTGGTCAACTCCTGCAGAACTAACATTCAGGCTTTTAGGAGGCTTTTCCTGAATCTATGGAGGCTGTTCTGCAGCACTGTGTTTTTTGGTTTTGTTTTTTTTTTTTTAATTTTTGGTGGTTGTTAACATTTGCTGCTTTAGCTTATTTGAAACATTAAACAAGATCAAAATGAAAGTACTCACTTTATTATAGAAAGAAGGTTCTTCAATATGATAATGGGAAACTATTGAAAGAATAATATAACATGGCTCAGAAATGTGAAAGATATTAAGCTTGTCTTCTGACTCTTGCTTGTGATTTCTTAAAGGTACTATACAATGGGTCTTTGTCTGTAGGATGCTATTCATTAGAAACAAATTATATCCTGGAATTTTCTTTCTTCCTAACTGTATTTGGAGATTTCATTTTCCTATTTAAATTATAAAGCACACTAACAAAACCAAACCCCTCAACTCTTATATCCAGTGCTTTTGGGTATCGTTCTGTATTTTGGCATTGCTTTCAATCTTAAATTTATTCAGAAATAAATTTCTCCGAATAAAGCAAGACTACAGAGACTAATTCTTTTAAGCTTATGTGTCTCTGCTGTCAAGAAGGCAAGTGTGTTGCAGTCATAAACTTACCCTGTAATGCTTAAGTAATAATAATAAAAAAAGAGTATTTTGGCATTATGCAATAACTTCTTTTGGCTTATTAGCATTGTATTGAACAAAGTATAACAGTACATATATGTGCTGTTAAGTTTTCCAACACAGGGCTCTCTTTATTGATATGGCTGTGACAAGCCACGTGTTCTTCCCTCTCCTGTTTCTTGATGTTAGGTAATAAATGGAAGTACATCAAGTGGGCTCTCCTCCTTCCATGAGAGGTTTTTGGGATTTACTGTCCCATTGTATTCTTCACTCAGCATGTTCCTTTGAGCTTGTGACCTTTTTGCTGTCCCCAACAGCTTAAAAATTGTGGCAAAACTTATGAATCATTCTATCATGAGCGATACTAGCTGTGTATTATCTTGACTTTTACAGACTCCACAGAGAACGTACTGCTGTGAGGAGAGATGTTTGAAAATAGGGGTGCTTGAAGTGTGCAGTGCAGCACACAGGCCTTCTGTCATGCTGTCGGTGTCAGAAAAAATATTCTGAAGTCCCTTACTGCTAGTGAAAAACAGGAATCTTACCAAGCAGGAGAGTTTGAACCCATCTTGATACACCTCCATGTGAAAACTATGTTCATGTAGATCCACACCATAACCTACCCACCTTCCCTGTTGAGCCCCACTAGCCTGCCTTTCTTGGGTTTTAGGGTTTTCTTGTTTGGTGGGGGTTTTCTTGGTGTTTTTGGGGGTTGTTTTTGTTTGTTTGAGGGCTTTTTTTGTTTTTGTTTTCCACTACCACAATTTCTGGAGCTGCAAGCTATTTTTTATGGAGATCCTGGTATCTGCTTTGGTCCAGGGGCTATACGTTATCTTCTTTTATGCCAAAGTAACAATTGATTTGCTGCTTAGTGTTTGCCTCTATGAAGGGAAGAATACAGTTTCATCAGGTGCACAGAAGGACTAGTGACTAGAAAATGAAGCCCCTCTACTGAGTGCAGATGCACTGGGGCTGCCCCAGCAATCAGTCCACTAAGGCAACATCCTGGCAAGCTAATTATAGTAGTTGAAATGTCTCAGCGCATGGCACAGTAATAAGTGTTAACACCTGTCTGGGTGGGCTGACTGCAGCTAAACTTTATACTCTTGCTGGTGTTCTCTCCCTCATTCTGAATCCCTTGGCTGTATTTAATCCTGCTGTAGTTTAAACACCTGTCTATCTGGAATGTGTGAAACGTCCCTACAACCTGTGCTAAGCTATTTGTTCACCTACTTTGCTTAAAAAGACAGCTTTCAAATAAACAACTACACAGTATCTGAGAGGAAAGAATATCACATTAATAGAGCAGGGGTGAGGTGGTAATTCATGAGATTAAATGGTTCTTGGTATCAAGATGATGAGAGAAAATTGGATAAAGTCATCTTCATTTCATACACTGTATGTGTTAGCAAAATTGTGATCGCTGTTGCTTATGAGCCAAGAATTGTGTATATCTTGTTTCATTTACCATGTTGGCCTCTGTGTTTGCCTCATTTGCCATTCTTGCTTCTTTTCAGACAATGAGCTCTTTGTGGCCAGAAGCTGTCATTGTTAGGTATTTGTATAGTGCCTGGCACAATCAGAACTAAATCTAATTTGAAGCTTTCTGTTATTGCAATGAAAAGAATTAAATTCTGCAGAAGACAACAACATTTAAGGGTGAGATAAAGGCACCACAATGACACCTGATGCTGTTTTCCGTATAAGATGGGTAGCACTGCCTATTACTAAGCTTGCCCAATATATCCCACTGTAAGATCTTGTTTTAAATTGCTTCTAATGTTCTGAAACTTTATCCATTTGGACTCATGTTTTCTGTGCTTAGTGTTAATAAACATCACCTTTGAGATCTGGAGCAGATACAGGGCTAGTTGTTAGACTCTTCTTTATGTCTGTGTCCTATGTCTCATTGGCTGTATGCCTTCCAGTTGCCACAGAAGTGAGCAGGGGCAATACGGATAAGTCTTGCTTGCCATGTGACCTTAATTTTGGTGCAAAACCAGGTCTGTTCTGTGCTTCTAAAAAGTAGCATATGGTCACGTAATCAAAGGCAGTCATAAACTTAATTCTGGCAATGACTGACTGGGAATCTTAGCTTTGCAACCTTTGTTGTGTTTTGTAACCTTCATAAAATGTGGTTTGTTTTAATGGTTTTTTTTCAAATGTAAACTAATACTTACACTGCTGTAGTAGATACTGTTACGTTGTGTATTTAGGCTCTCTTCAGTAAACCAACAGATAGGGTCTGCTTGCGGAGTTTGATCTTTCAGAAGATAAGCAATGCAAGAAGAATACTCAGAAAAAGAAACAATGGAATACATTTTACGTGCTTAGAAACACATAGGTAGTTTCTTTAGAGCTTGATATAACAAACATACACCTAATACGATTTTAGGCTATCATTAACTAGTGTATTTACTTGTGTGAACAGTTTGGAAGTGGTTGGCTGAGAAGTTTTTCATGTGTGTTAGAGTTTGGTTTTGAATTTTATGCCTAATACAGGTGCTGTTGGGTTGTGCCTGTACATATGCTTAGAGGGGGGTAGAGAGAGGACAGATGCATATGGCTGGCTTAGTGACACAGCTCATGATGACTAGGTAGACACTCTTGTCTCTGCTCAATGTAATATGAACATCTAGCTTTTGATTAGTGCACGTACAGTTAATATTTCACATGGCAGGAACGTGATGTTGCTTTCTTCAGGATTTTTGCCCCATCTTTGTCCTTTTCCTCCTTTGTTCTTCTTTGAATGGAAGGGTTGTAGTTTTAATGCTGTTACTTGAATTCATCTCAAGCATGGTGGCTGTTGGTGTCCTGTCTCCCGCTGCTTTATGCAACTAGCATGGTTTTTCTGCATCTGAAGACTTTTTCTCTAGCAGTCTTACTTCTCTTAGTACATACTTTATGCAGTTTACTTAGTCACACCTTTTGTTCTTTTCTTGGCTTTTAATTGTTTCTGATGTCTGGTGTTTGTTTTTTTTTTTGCCACTTTAGTTAACAAACCTGAACTTGGCAAGCGGAGCTATAAGCAAGGGAAATGCAGCTGCCCCACAGAGCTACCGGTCACCACTCGAAAAAAGAGGGTCACTGTGGGCTGTTCAGTCAGACAGTCATACAGCTGACAAAAGATCTGTCTCTTCAGCAGTCAGGTAAGTTAAAGCTGCTGCTCCAGCTTCTTGAAGGAGAATACAATGCACTCAGGAGCTCATTTGTAATTTGCGTTTGGCTTCTTGCTCAGAAGATAACATCTTCTGGGCCTAGTACTTCTGGGCGTAGTACTGGTTCTTCTCAGGACTATCCTGGAAACTAGACCTGTGAAAATAGAACTACATTCCCAGAGCTGGCAGGTTCATGGTGAAGTGAGGGCATGGATGAACATGTAGAATGAAAGGGAAATCTCTGTTTCTCTTTGATTGTTTCTCATTCCTGCATTTGTAAGTTTAGGTTTGCTGGTGTTGAGACATTTATGCAGAATGTAGACTTATACCTGATACTGCAGAAATCTCCGATAAGGCCTCATCTTCATGCTTCTCCTTGAATGTCAAGTTTAGATTGTTCAAAGATAGAGCAGCATCTTCCTGTGTTTATAAAAGTTTGTTTTTCAGATGGCTTCTTTATGGTCTTTATTAATTTTGAACATTGGAATTTATATTTGTGGCTGATATACTCATGGGACTCGGGGCAGAGGACTGATTCTGCAGTAAAACCATTCTTCCTGGGATTGAAAGAGCAGCAAGACTTACCCCAAGGATTCTGGATCGTGGAAGCTAGGAGCAAGGCAAGCTTGCTGCAGTAGACTAGGCTGGATATGGGCCCAGAACTGCTGGAGATTTGTGTTCTTCCTTTGCCACTCCAGTAAATCCAGTCTGTATTTTTGCCTTTTAAAACTGAATAATGAGGCAGAGCTTCTCCAACACATGCGTTTAGGACTGGAAAACATGGTATACATGAAAATACTGGTTCTTTTCGTTGATGCCTGAATGCTACTGGAAAATGAAGGGAGGTGAGAGAGGCAGACACACAGTGCAAAAGTGACCTGAGTGGTCATCCTTTCCCAAATGGGTTCTTCAATAGGAGGATTGGAATGGGATTTGGAAAGCTCAAGTAAAACTGTTCTTATTTCATCAGTCCCTGCTTTTCATCCTGCCTAAAGAAGAGGAATTTGAGAAATGAATTCCTGGCCTGTTTCTGTTCCAGCACAATGTTTGCCTCTGGGGTTTAGTGTTATTGAGAGAGGTGGTGGTGATTCTGCTCTTGGAGCCCAGCCAGGCGAGCTATTACCTAATCCAAATAAAGAACCTATCCAACAGGTGTAAACTGCCTTCTGCTCCCACATAGCTCGAGAGAGCAGCAGAGTGCAGGCTGTCCTGGAGCTTCTGTTCCTCTCTCAACTCTGCTTGCACCTCTGCCTGCACTCGCAGACATAGCTGGAAAAGGATTGCTCATCATCAAAATCTTCTGTTGCAGAACTCTTCTGCAGAAGTCACTGTAATTACCATGTTGCTCTGAAACCATTTCAGTTATGTTACCTGTAGATCTGAGAACCCACTGTTTAATGCCCAGAACTCCACTCTGAACTACTTCCAGGGCTGTGCCTCATTTAGCACTGTATGCATAGTTTAATGCCTTTAGAAATTCTGTTTTATTTTGTACAGCAATCCAAAAGTACTTCAGAATTGTCTGGCCACAGCTGGTATAAGATTCCATCTTCAAACCTTTTATGAACCATTTGGTCTTTCAGTACTTCGCTTGCTCTGTTTTTGTCCTCAGAGCAAGAGACAGAAAGATGTCTTAATACCCTTTATTGAATTACTTTGTCTTCGTGGTTACTTGTATTGAATGGCCAGAATACTGGGAGTTGAAAGTTTTTTGTAAATCTGGAAATGGAAAAAAAGGGATTCTTGAGGCAGTGCTGGATTACTTGGGCTGTGAGGTTTTATTTAATGAGAGAATCCCAAAAGGAATATCAAGGTTGTGATATATGGAGATGGCTATCTTGTATTGTTAATGTCTTTTTTGTTACTTGATCTGTTACATTGGAGCAAGCAGTTCAGAGGGTCATCTGATGGGTGTCAGCCTGTGCTCGGTGCTGGGTGACTGTTTGAAGAAAAGCTTCCTGTTTTGTTCCATTAAGGTTCTGGTCTATCAGTTGTAGAATTCGGCAAGGATGGAAATGTTTTGTAAATGGGTCTCTTATCTGTCTTGCACTTGGCTCCAGTTCAAACATCTGCCTCTGAAGCTTAGTCCTTACAGTTTCTGTATGGCTCTGTGGTAATTCTATGCCATTTTACTGCTGCTGAGGTCTGTTTGAAAATTTTGTTTTGATGCTTGCAATCTATAGGATTTAGGCTATTCTTACAGACAAATCTTCCTCCTTTTTAATTCCCACCCTTCCAGTATTGACTTATCTAAATTTTTCTCAAAAGAAGTTCTCCCTTCTTTTGTTGAATTCTTTTGGCTCTATGAGATCAGGTGCCGAATCAGTAGTCTGATCACCAAAAGGCAAAGGAGATCTTGAGTTTGTAATATAGAGACAGAGAACAGTTCTGGATGTGTTAAATGTTATTTCAGAAATCTGCACTGCTGTGCCTTTTGAGATTATTTTTTTGTCACTTTCTATAAGCCTCGGTGCTATTCCCACTCAAATGATGGTTTAGGCTTTCACTGTGCCCCAGACAAAGCAGCCTGCAGGGCTACACAAGAGGCGAGATGTTCCAAGTTGTACATGGGCTTACTTCTGACTACCACAAAGTGGCTGCCAGCCTCTGTCATGCTGGCTGCAGTCCTGCCTTTGTTGCCCTCTGTAGCTCATTGAGGCTATGCCAAATTTGCTCTCTCCTTTAACCCTAGTCCTGTCTCAGTGCCCTATTTCAGTTCTATCTCAGCTTCTCACTCTGTCCATCAGGCAGGATTGTCAACCTTTCACATTCTGCTGTAAAGCCACTAAATATGGTTACATGTTTTGTAGTAGAAGTATTTAAGATTCCCATATATCATTTTTATCACAATTTTAGTAATGTAATCTTAGGACAACAACTATGAAAGTGGTCCTCGTTATCCAGTGAAACTAATTTCCAGTCACTGAAGCCAAGACCTTACTGCTCTTGAAAAAGCATTCTCTTGAAAGCATTCTCAGCTGCGTAATAATGGTAAAAAATCAGGTGTTTAAGAGAACTAAGCTTGTTGATTCAGAACCTAAACTAACTTTTGAGTACCTGTTGGCAAATAGTTGCATAATCCGTAGTGATGGGGATGGTAGACATTCCTAGAAGCTTCTGGCACTGGAATCTGCAGCTGCTGTGTCACTTTTTTTTTTTGAAAAAGATGATGGATTTCTCCTCAAAGAATAACTTGGTCTCTGCAGGTCACTTAATCTCCAAGACCTGGACCAAAGATAGTCAGAAAGATTTCTTTCTAACTGGTACAGATTTCTGTGTTTTCAGTGGGCACCTTGCATTTAACAGCAGCCATCCTTGCTCAGGTTCATCTTTTAGAACTCGCGTGGGCAGTTAGTTGGCAAGAATTCAGCAGTGAAATGGTCAGTGTTTTCTCAGACCTCTGTTTCATTAGCTTCTTGTTCTTTTCATAATATCTTTCTCAAAGACAAGACCAACCTAGCTCTTCTAAAGTACTCGGCATATTTTCCCCTCGGATCTTCTGACAGATTTATCTAACTTGGTTAGCAGAGGCAGGCAAGCAAGCTTTCCTGTCATCATTCAGAGGGTAGAATGGCAATCCAAATTATACCAGACAGCCTGGGAGGACTACTGCAGTCAGAAACAAGGGATTCTCCTCTTCTCATTGCTTGGCATACCCAAAATACTTCTTAGCTCATAATTTCAGTCAAGGTGCTCATGTTCACTGAGAAATGATGTTTTGTTGGCAGGCTGTCTAATCTGGGTTAAATTGTATAAAATGAGGCTTTCTCAATTTTCTTATCTAAGGGTTTCCAAGTTTAATTTGCTCTGGTGTCGTTGTCAGTGGTAGTAACAGTGGCAGCTGCTCAGGGCTTCATGGGCTGTTTGCACATATCTGCCATATGTCCAGGTTCCCAAAGAGGCTCTGCCTTGTGCATTTTCATTTTTATTTTTCCTTGCCTGGAAGTATCAAATGGGGTGGGAAACTAGAAGATGCCGCCCAGACATTTGGCATCTCAGGCTTTCAGGAACTGCAAACAGTATGCCTTGTGTCTGGAAATTCTGGAAATATCTGATAGGCAGTAAGCCTGCAGCTTTTTGAAGGAATCAGACTTCATGCCCATTCACAGCGTAGTTAGAGCATTCACATAGTAGGTGCCTTTGAGTCACATTGCATATATTTACTGCTCATGTACAAATCAACTGAACAGTATGGCTGCAGAAAATCCAGTACCACTTAAAATGCTAGCTTCCTGTGCCTGTTCTAATAGCAAATATGTATTAATTTGTATCCCAAAAGTTCCGCGCAGACAAATGATTGTACGCTCCACTCTCTTGCGCATCCCAGCTCACAAACTAAGACCCCTGTGCCGCGTCCCCTGACAAGCTTATACTGCTTTTGCAGTCTCCCCAGCCAGGACTTCCTTTTTAATCACTGGCCTTCCTGAGCCTCAACTGGGTAGTGGATACTTTATATCCTCCTTTCCCACCTAGTGCCTGCTGGTGCTTCCTGCCAGTTTCGGTTACTGCTGGGGTACATGTATTCTAGGTTTCAGATGTTCTGCTGTGATCATACTAAGTATATATCCTTTGGACTTGTGAGGATGTGGAAGACTCTGATCTCTTTTGAGAGTTTGTTCTGTGCTGGTGTAAGTGGCTTCTCTATTTCCACTGAAACTTTGAGTTTTGCCAGAAAGCCTCCAGACAACTATCACAGGCTAATTGTGGTTCACCAGTCTTGATCCTTTGTGTCAAAGGTGCAGCTTGCTGTGTTTGCTGTTAAGGGAAGGTGAAAATGGCTTCATTGTTTCCTCAGTTTTTATTTTAAATTTTGGAGGCGTGGAATGTAAAATAAGAAATCAGGTTGTGACCCTGACTAGACAGGCTCTGAAGGGCTATGAGAAGAGCGATACTAGAATAGCCAAGAGATGAGCTGATATGCATGGTGATTCTCACAATGCTAGAAGGGCGAGTAGTTGATGGGACAGTTTTGCTTTTTTAAGACTCGTGAGCTTGGCCAAAGTGAGCTTAGCATGGCAGAAGCAGCATGGATGTTGCAACAGGGGCTGTGGGAAAGAGCGAACCACACATGAGCTTGTGGCTAGAAGTAAGGAGGAGAGAATAAGAGTAAATTTGTTTCTCTTTGTTATTTATGTGTTACCTTGCAGTTCTGCATCTTAAGGGTTGATAGTGACATTATTCTCTTCCAAATAATTTGTTTCAAGCTCCCTGCAGTTTCTTGCAAGGTAGAGGCTGCCCGACTGCTGTCGTGTGCCGCACTTGCCAAGTGGATGGAGCCTATTTGTTTGCACAGCATCTAGGTGCAAGCTAACTTGGAGACTGCGCTGCACTGATGCCTCTGGAGGAAATGAAGGGAGAGAGCAGCAGGGACTGAAGTCTACACAATAGGCCTTCAGTTCCGTTTGAGCAAACTGCATTGACCTTAACACCTCCCTAGCTAAGCAGCACAGAAGTGCCAGAGCAGCAGCAGACCAATAGCACTGAGTCCAGCCTTGTGCTAGCATAGCTGTGTGTCTGTTCCTTGCTCCTCATACTGCTTGTCCTCTTCTCTTTTCTCTTTAACTTAATGTCTAAATTAATTTGATTTCTTTTTTTGAGGTACAGGAGTAGTTGAGGGTGGGTACAGTGATTTTTATTTATTTATTTTTTTTCCCCCCTGTGACTGATCCCCTGTCTGCATCTCCTCGGCAGCTATATCATGCTGATTCTGCACGTGGTCCTTGAAGCAGCATTTCTGAGAGCCCCGAATTTGGGGTTTGGTCTATTATTACCTTCTGCTCAGAGGAGGTTTAAGAAGGGTGGACGAAAAATAAAGTACTGCCTGGGTAGCTGTAAGGTCTTGCAACTCATCCGATCTCTAGTTTGTGCATGTTCTTCCTCTACCCATGCATATTTGTGCCTGTAACAGTCTTCCCCTGCCCTGGCAACCTCTTACCCTTTTTTTTTTAACACATCTCCCAGGGTCACAGGTGACAACTTGTTAACTGTGGAAGTGAATTGGCTGACTTAAACTTCAGAAATACATGGCTTGCCTTGTATTTTTTTTTCTATATATATTTTGGTCACACTAAAGAAACTTGTGATGGCAGGTCCAATTACTCTCCATCCTGCTCGGAAATCGCCCTGAGCCTCAGCACCATGGGTTGGCACAGTCCTGAAGGATCCCTGCTTCCCACAGCTAGGCCTTGGCTCTGTCTGTCTGGAGCCTCCGGGAGAGGAAAGGCGGAAAGCTCGTGACTTGCCCAGACAGTCTGAGGCCTGGCCCTGCAGCCTCGGCTCCCCAGACGCTGTTGAGTCGGACTTGGCTGGCAGCCGCTGCGCTGTTACTTTTCCGAGGTAATAAGTGAGATTAATCGCAGGACCCTTTCCAGAGGCGAAGGGGGTTTGGGCCGCGTGCAGGGAGACCGTAGGAGCCAGTGCTGGGGCTGTGAGCTGGAGGCGAGAGCTGGGGCCTCACAGGCAGGGCAAAATGGGGCACCAGCGGACTTGTGTGAGCGTGGCCTCTGCACTCAGCTACTTCTGGGAGGCTTTGCTGGAGCTGCAGCCTGGGGCCTGGCTCTAGCTGAGCACAGGGGCCACAATGTCTGAGTTACCTGTGTCTGCTGGCCTTGGGCAATTATGGTTTTTGCAAATAATTCTTGAAATTTGAGGGGAGCAGGTTTTTCTTTGACTGCATGGCTTCCTTTCAGAGAAGATACGAGGATCTTTCCCACTATTCCCAGCAAGGAGCCCATGTTGGTAGGTGGAGGGGAGTGACAGGGGTTCCATACCTTTACCCAACCAATACTGCGCAGTGGTTTTGGGTTTTCTTATTTCAGCTGCCTCCACAAACTGACCTTACCCTAATGTAAATATAGGATTTGCCATCCTGGACTGGGCTGCTAATCTGTCTAGTTCTCCTGTCCTGTGCTTCAGAGCAACTACCACCACCATCTTCAGTAGAAGCACAGAGAACATTCTGACGGCCAGCAGTGAAATTCCCTGTCTTGAGCGGGGGAAGCTTGTTTTTACCCTCCAACTGTTAACAGCTGGCTTGTAGTTCTCACAATACTTTCTGTTCTACATAGTCTAGTGGGGATGTTGTCATTAATCATGTATTTCTACTTTCTGGAAAAACCATAGTCTCATTGAGCTGTAGCAGTGAGTTCCACAGGTAAATTACATATTATGCAAAAGTTTCCTTTTTTATTTTTTTACCAAATTTGCCAAAGGTCTCTGCAGCCTTATTACATTAAGGCAAACAGAAACATAGAGAATAAATAGTGCAGAAAATAAATTAAGCATTTCTATCATCTTCCTTCTTATTTGTCTCTCCTAAACTAAACAGTCCCATTCTTTTCAAGTTCTAAATGGAAATCTTCCCAGCCCTCTAATAATTGTCTGGCTGTATTTATAGAGATGACAAGAAATGAAAACACTACATCAAATAGGAGTAACACATTGGTTTTGTGTAAGTAACACTGTTGTATCTTTATTTTCTAACTCATAACTTACGTATATTAATATCTTGCTGGCTTCTGACCATGCTAAACACTGAATTATTTTTTTAATATGCTGTTGTTTTTCTTCGATTATTGCAGCAAATGTAAAACTGAGCAACAGGTATAGGCAGTTCGTGCTGATACAATTTTTTTTTTCCTCTTTCCTCACCAGTGAACTCTACTGTTCCTGCTTTCAGCTGCCAGTGGATTTTGTTGGCTGTGACAGAAATAACATGCTGTTTTCTCTTCTAATAAGCATCTAATTCAATATAGAACAAGTTGAAATCTTCTAGTGTCTTGCACTACTTGACTCAAACCTCCCCCCACCCATCCCTTGTCTTAGATCTTTTTGAAATATCCTGTGTAGGTTCTAGATACTTCACATTGCAAAGTGACAAGCAGATCTTCCTTTCCTCTGCAAGTATTTAAATCTCCCAATCACCATTAAAATAGCTTTCCACAGTGGTATTCGGAGGGTTAATGTGGCTGTAGCTCTCATTTCAGTAGCTCTCATGGGGGAGATCGAATCTGCTGCTTACAGCCTTCTAGGAATGAGGGGACCCCTGTAGTTGTAGTCTGGCGCTCTGCGGGAGCAGCTCTGGCCACAGCAGCCTTTCTCTCTAGAGAAGTTCTGAAAGGGTTACAAGGGAGCCTTGGCTGTTTCTTTGAGCTATTTGGAAAGGACGGGCCTCAGACAGCTTGGCAGGAACCTGGGGCCCTGTTTTTTCCAGCCCAGCCCTTCCTTCTGCACGGAGCTGTCAGGGAATCCCACGAATGTCTGGTTTTTCCCCTTTCCTGATTTTTTTTTTTAGTGATATTTTTTCCTCTGTCCCTGGCTCTTCCCCACAGAGGGACCTCAAGTTTTGTCCATTGATTGGTCTTGCAGGTAGTGAGGTAGAAATGAAAGCCATGCTACTATGCCATAGCTGTTGAATTAGTTCAGAATTGTGCAGCTGAGAAGGGCATTGGGAAGTTTCCCAGAAGAGCGTCCTTTCTGGCATCGATCTTAGGGCAGGTCCTTCTGGCCTAAGAACAGAGGGATTGCATTGGGCCCATCTTTGAACTGTGCTATTCCTGTGGGTCATAGTGAGCCACTTTGAAATCTCAGAGCTGCATGTTCTGTATCCTCCCTCCCAGACACACAACAGAACACTGCTTTGTAAAGATGGAAATCCCCTTTGTAAGCCAGGCTTATGAAGGACAAGACAGGTTAGCAACCTTTCCTTCATTTGCTTCATACTCTCTGGGGCTGTCCTGAAGTTGAACTCATTTTGAATATTTTGGAGATTTCCAGGTCTGCCCTATACCTTTTCACTTCAAGAGAATGGAGGTCTCTAGAGGGTAGTGTTAGAAAGGAAGTTTGGTTACTGGTGAGAGCAAAGGTCTTGAACAGCTGTGTTGAAGACATTGGTGTTGTACAGCTGAGAAAAAGAAATTGAATTAGGATCAGTAGGCCTGTCAGATATTGGGAGCAGGGTATGACCTGAGATCCATGTGGAGAGCAGCCCTCATGTGGGGCAGTCCCTGGACAACTCTCTGAAGTCAGCAGCCAAAGGGCCTGGAGTCAAGCTCATCTGAGGCAAGAGTTTCAGTGACCAAGTACGAATGCCAGAGCAGGAGGTAGCAAAAGGGGCCAAAGGGTTTTCCTTCCTGCTAGGCTTTGTTTTGGGGCTACCTTCCATTGTACAGTGAAGTTTCCACCACCAATACACGTTCGCATTTTCCATCCAGCCCAAGGTCATGCTTTAGCTTGGCTTGCTCAGGTTGAGCGTGGTGCTCTTTTTCATGTTTTATCTTGTGGCATAAATGGGAATTCCCTGCCAAAAGCACAAACAAACCCCTTTCTTATCCCTGAAAGTGTTAGTTAACCTTTCCTATGAAGATCCTGCTTTGTCGCCTAACTTTCCCCGCCTTTCAGACTCGGGGAGTTTTGTAGCTGACACAAGAGTTTGTGAATTGTATGATGTTGGCTCCATGACAGCCTGTTATTCTCCAGGGCTACTCTGATCTGCAGGTATCAAGCAGCAGCTGTTTGTGAGCCATGCAGGGCTCCAGCGTTTAACAAAAAACTCTTTTGAAAAA
>SAYO01029697.1:289858-303966 GCA_004023745.1 Recurvirostra avosetta | reverse complement strand
CTCTATGAAAGTGATCCTAAGACTTGCAAATATGCAGGCTTTCTGTCGTCAAATATTTAATGCTTATATTGTAAAAGGTTGAAGTTATGTATAATGAACTTATATTGATTTCCACGTATAAAAGAGCAAAACCAATGGAAGCATATTCATTCCAGTAGAATTCTGCAGGCCATGAGAGAAAAATCAGTACTGTTTTCAATATAGTATCTAGAAGAAAAGTAAGTGCTGTTGTGCTGCATCATGTGGAGAGAAGGTATTGGAACTGCAGGGAGTTGTGTACAAGACTGTCCATGCTGCAAGAAAATGTGAGCCAAAATTTTTGTGGTTTTGTATATTTTTTAAGTTTAGTTCTGCCTAAAGACTTACTAACATAGTTTCAACAGTGTTTTCCTGGGTAGTTTAAACCAAGCTTATCTGGGCAATATTATATGCTAAAGAATCTTTTTATATATGATATATAGATCATATATTGGTTAAAACAGAAAAAGTGGATTAAAATAGGTTAGAAACCAAATGAAAGCATTTGAGAGTTCATTGAAGTGGACGAAGGTTGGAGCAAGGCAGCAATCCCAGTGCATATTTAAAAATTGGACTGTGAGTCCTCAGTATTTGTATTTCCGTAGTAGTTAATCCTCTGCCACGTATCTCAAAACAAAAGAAATGAGGATGAAGGAAACAATACTAAAGTTTTGCCATTCAGTTAGTGGCCCTCACAACACTACAGACTGCAGTGACTGTACGTCATCTCTGGCACAAAGCCAGTTTGGCTATCAGCAGGTCAAGCTCTAGTGAAGTTTTCATTTACATCAGTTTTATCTCTTCCATTTCATCTTGACTTTTATGTTTTAGAACAAATCACTCAATCTTTAGCTTCCCAAGCATTCTTTTGGATCAAAGGATAAATTTTATGCATTGCAAGGTTCTGCGCTGGAGGTAGATATGAGAGAAGTTGGAACAGACATTTGTTTCTAGAATTAATCATATAACTTGAATGAGTATCTTAAAGAGTGCTTGACTGAATTCTCTAACTTCTGACTGAGGCCTGAGGCAGGTTTAGTTTCAAACCCCTGATGCATAAACAATACTGGTTGCATTTTCGCAGACCAGATGGACTGTCTAGTTCAATGTCCTGCTCAGACAGTAGCCCATGGAAGATTCTGTGGGAAGAGCATTAGGTGATGTTATGGAACGGTGATACTTCCCCAGTACTCTCTGGGGCTCAGTAACAGATGATTTTCTGGCCAGGAGATGGTATCTTTGTATATAAAGAGTGTTAGTGGCTCTTGCTTCTGTACGTTTGTCTAATCGTTTTTGAACCCCTGTAAATTTTTGGTGTCCTTAACATCCCTAGTAAGAAGGTATCCACAGTTTAATTATGTGTTATGAAGAAACCCTACCTCCTTTTGTTTGTTTTGATCTGCCCACCTGATGACTTCATTTGGTTTTTCCTGTGTCTTGTATCATGAAAAATAATTGTTCTCTATTCTCCTTCTTCCTGAAGCTCATGATTTTATAGATATTTTTCATATTTCCTTTCAGTTATCCTTTTTCCAAGCTGAAGAGTCCTTATTTATCTAGTGATTCCTCAATATATAAGCAGTTCCATACGTTTGATCATCTCTACAGCATTTCTTTGTACCTTTCCAGTTCTACTGTATGCTTTTTTGAGAAGGGAGGAGGGACAGGGGTTAGAACTATCCTCAGTATGCAAGAGATGGAGAATATCGTAGAATAGTAGTGTTCTTGGTTTTGTTCCCTATGCTTTTCCTAGTAATTCCTAACACTGAGTTTGCTTTTTGAGAGTATTTTAGTGACGTTTTCATAGAATAATCTATTATAGCTGTAGCTATAAGGTCTCATTCCTGAATAGAAATAACTAGTTCAAAGTCCATCACTGCAGAAAAATGGGATAGTGTTTCCCTGGGTACATGACTTTGTAGTTATTAAATTGAATGTCATCTACCAATTTAATGTCTGCTCGTTCAGCAATGTGATGGGTTTTTTCCACACTTCTCAGTCACTTTCAGTTTTTCAGCAGCAAACTTCTTTTATTTCAGTCTTTTTTTTCCCAGATCACTTATAATTGTTTTGAACAGCAGAGACTGCAGCTCAGATTCTTGTGGGACCCCAGTGGTAATCTCCTTCCATTGTGGAAACTGTCCATTTATTCTAGCTCTGATTTCATGTGTGTTAACTAGTTACGAAATGCGTGAGAGGTAACCCCTTTATCCTATGTTGGCTTACTTTATTTAGGAGCATTTAGAGTGAACTTACCAAATTTCTCAACTGAGGAATTGCTGGTGTGAAAAAGTTACTCTAGGCAGATGGACAAATACAATTGTTGTTTAGTTCAAAACGGAGGTATTGAAGATTACAATCTTTCAGTAATACCGATAAGGAATTAATCGGGCTGTTTACTGAGCACTAACATGACTTTGGAGCTCCTGAATGCTCTTCAGCTTTCTATCTGGTGCAGTTGATGTTTGTTTCAGGGGCTGATCTGCATAACCTCCAGCTATCTGGGTGCATCCCAGTCCCAGCACAGTCCTTTGTGCTTTTCAGCTGTCAGCACGACCTGACCTTACGCAGGCGTAACAGACTCCAGCTGTTTCACACAAGGAAAAAGTCCAATGAGCTCTAACTTCAGAATGGATGGTGGAGTCTGTATATATGCGGTGGAAGGAGCAGATACTAGCCTTGGGATGGGAGTTGAGTCCAGGTGACAGCAACTTGCTGATAACCCATGTGGTGAGCTGGTGGGATTGGAGAGGAGACAGCTGGGGCTCATTTCAAAGATTCCTTGTGCCTTGACATGTCTTCCTTTCAATTATGCTTTTTGTGGTTCTGTGCTCAGTTGGGGACAGTGCTGGGAGGCCAGCAGCACGCATATATCCATGGATCCAGAGCAGAGCAACTGTGGGTAACACCACAGTAGTAGAGTATCATGACCCTATTACTGGGGCAGAATGGAGAAGGCATGTTCAGAAGAGGGAAGCAGCTCTCCCAAGGTTAACCACAAAGCCAGATTCAGACCTATACAACTTCGGTTTCAAGGCCTGAGTACTGCCAGCAACATTAGTTATCACTTTTCCAAGCACTGGTGAAAGGAAAAGAATTGAAAGACTGAGAATCTTGTAGCAAGAGGGAGCATGGAGTGAGACTAATTTATCCAGTGTTGCACTGAGGTACAATGGAAGCAAAGGACTGAGGAAGCATGGGTGGGATCCCTTGAACAGAGAAGTCTGGAGAAGGCTACCTACAGCTAATGGAGCACTACTACCACTTTTGCTCTTATGGGCCAAGCAGGAGGAAGCCCAGAGGACATGGGGTGGAGACGCTGGCAGCTGAACTCCTTTTCCACTGGGTTGACTTACTCCTCTGTTGCTGAGCAGCTGAGTATGGAGAGCGACCTTTTAGTGTTTAGAGTCCTTGTGCTCAATTTGCTTTGACAGGGGTGCATTAGGTTATTTTTGAGGGAGAGTACGTAGGGCTGGCAGTTGCTTCTGGTCTTGTTTGGAACATCCTTCTGAGTATTTAAAGGGTTTGCTGTGATGATGAAGCTTGTGGGGAAAGGTGCAACACATTCAAGGGAAGCTGTGACATGTTCAAAGAATCTAGGTCGTAAGTTTTGATAGGATCCTGAAGCAAGGAGATTGCAGTTAACTCCCTTGCCAAAACCATGACCTACACTCTGAATTGTGGCATGAAATGTAAAAGACGCCAAGTATCTTTTACATCCCAGTTACTTATGACGCGCATAGGAAGTACAAATGGAGTCTGCCCTGAGAATCAAAGGAAATACTTGGAAAGAGTGGCTGAGAGAAACGTGACAGAGATCAGCAGAAACATGGGAAGCTCAGGCATTGAAGATTGAAGGTTTTATTACTCAGAGCATCAGGATTTAGTGGGTCATATGGCATCCTGTCTTGTGAGCACAGACTGTGTGAGTTGCTGGGCTATTGTAGCCTCTTCAGGACACCTTGTGGTCCTGTCAGTCTGCCACCTGCTCTCTGCAAAGCCCCTCAGCCTTGTGTAGAAGTCTCTCACCGAGGCTTACAAACTTCAAAGCAAGCCAGTGAACTTCTGTTGGTACTTATCATGTTGCAGGCCACAGCTGAACTCCCACCGTATAAGCCTGGGTTGTAAGAGCTCCTGCCCCTTTGCAGGAAGCCTCTGGGAAAGGCTTGCATTACTCTGATGAAAGAAATGAGCCCATCTTCAGTCCTCTTGGGTCCTTTGGATTGTAACTGTATGGAGTCAATATGTGCCCTAGTTGCAACCTCACCCTACCAGTCCTTTATCCTCCCTGTGGATATTGTACTGCATGTCTGTCTGCTATTCCACTCTCACTGCAGCATGTGTGCTTGGTGTAAGCCTTGTGTTAGTATATTAAGAAAATCTCTACAAATCCAAATAAATAATTATTTCATTAGTGATGGGAATCCTTAGCTCTTTTCCTGCTGCAACTCTGCCTCTCTTCAATGCTAATCAGCCACACACATGCTCCAGTTTAGACTTTCTCCTTCTCTTTTCCTTTGTTCTCCTCAAGCATGGTGTTACAGCTAGTAATATAGTCCCAGCCTGGAATTCAAGAGACTCCTTAGCAAGATGGCAGTTGGCACATGGCACCTCTAGCAGGTTTTGTGCTTGCTGGAGCTGCTTAATACAAATTCATAGCTGGCTAAGTGATTTTTAGGAAGCAGCAGTGCCTTGTAAGCAGGAGTCCTTATATGCAGAGTGGTAAAAGCGTGATGGCTTTTCTTTTCTCAGAGCTCCAGAGAATCATCATTTTGCCTGGGAAGGAGAGATGGAGAACAGTGTCTTCAACAAGGTGACACAGAATCCGCTGGTACATCCTAACTGTCAGGTCCATTTTGCTGTGCAGCAACTTCAGCAGCAGAAACTTCAGTCACGACAGCTGTTGGAGCAAAGCCAAGCCCGACACCAGGTAACTAAGAAAAAATCCTGCCTGGGATGTAGCAGTGCTGACTGAGTCTTAGATGTGCAGAACCAACTCAGAGTCAGTACATATGGCACAGCTTTTGTGAAGGAAGTAGCTCTTCAAGTGGGTTGCAACAAAACTAATATTACATGAAGTGATTTTGATAGCATTTTGATACTGTAGTTCCCAATGGCTTCTTCCACTGCACTGGCATCCTCCTGTATTTGGCTGTTGGCATACTGCTGATTCCTTTTCTTCACCAGTTCAGGGCATCCCCTCATAGTGCCTCAGACAGCCTGTCTACAGTCTCTACAGTTCTTTGTCACTTAATTTCATCACTGATGATATGTTCCTCCTTTGACTTGCGTTCTTCCTGGGCAGTGCTTCAGGCTGGGTTGCTGTTGTATTTCAGTGTTTCTAAACATAGTGTCTTGAGATTGTGTTGGTGACTGTGTTGTCTGTGGCAAACAGACCCCATCAAGGCTTCATCTTGACTAAATTCTTCTCCTCCTGGATGTCTTCTCATGTGATGCAGTTATCAAAAGAGCAGTATGTTAAGGGGACTGAAAAATTATTTAGGAGAATCTTCATTCTTTTGAAGAAATGTATTAATTTCTTTTAAGAGCCTTCAGTGTGCAGGAGGCACGGCCACTGACCCTGATGCCAGATGCAAGTTTTTTCTGCAACCCTGAAAGTCTTCTCCAGGCCTCCTACACATTTTGTTGTTACTATATGTAAGATCTCCTTTCACTGCTTTGCATGGAACTGTCTGATGGATACATGACTCCTTTGTTACAATTGCAAGGAGAAAAGATGGGCTAAGTGTCCAACAGCTAAAGGAAATATGAAAAAGGGTTTGTATGACTGATGTTCTGGATGACACCTAGATGCCAAGGGTGGACTACTGTGTCTGGAATAGCATTTCCATCCTGCCTGGGCTACCTTCCAAGGTTACAAGAGTTCATTGATGCACTCGTTACCTTTCTTTGTTATTATGGAGAGAGAGGTGTGTGTGTTCTTCTCTGAGTGATGTCCAAAAGGCTTCCCTGCTAAAGGGAAGGAAGTCTTTGGGTGAACAAACTTTCACTCAGAAGAGATTAGTCTCCATTAGGAATGAGCTACTTGCTGGGGAGACTGGTAGGACTGGACTCCAACAAAGCCATGAACGGAGCTAACATGCGGAGGTCTGAACACCCACTCTCCCTCCTGTGAAGCAAATGAGTCACTAGTCAGGATCCTTGAGAATAGGTTATAGGCAAATTGCCCTCATCCTTTTCTGGGGCACCTTGAAGGAGAGGCTTTTCTGCCTTTGCTCCTTGCAATCCTTTCAAGGCCCTCACTTAGCCATGTAGTTTCCATCCTCACGTTCCCTCACCTGCAGTTGTCTTGCTCCCCCTCTGAGCAGAAGGTCTTCTTTTCACTTCCATCCAAGGGGCTCTGGGTGGGCAGCTGTGGCTGCTCATGGGCTCAGGAAAGGGCTGTAAGATGGCTTGTGCCTGTGAGGAGGCTGGAGCTGGCCATGGGGCCTGGCTGAGCCCTCTTCTAATTGCTGGCGTTGAGCTGATGTTATTCTTGGCCTGGGACAGAGCCATTACTCAGGAGTTTCTGTTAAAGTGATTCTTTGTTAAACATCCTCTCACCCCCACATCTTCCCCCTCCCTTCTCCTTCTCAGCCAAGCAGTTTGGAGTTGCAGTATTGAGGCCATTGCTGTGCCGCAGGGCTCAGGCTGCACTGAAATTGCCATTAATGAAGAAAGGTATTTGCTGAACATGGGGGCTTTCAGACTTTCTGTAGTAAAACCCACATCTTAATAAAATGATTGTCTCTTGGGCACTTCCTCTGCCACAAGACATTGTATGGAGTCAGCCAGACCTCCCCTTCCAGTCACAGTTGACCGATCCTCTGATGCCCCTCCCAGTGACTGCACTACCCTCATCTTCATCTGTCTATCCCCTGCTCCCTCTGTAGTTTCCTGTCACTAACCTCTTGCTTCTGCTAGTTAGCTTCTCAGGCTTCAGTCCTTTGACTCAGCCTTTTAAAGAACTGCCTTCTCTCTTCTGCTGCTTACATACTCCCTGCCCTACATCTCCTTCCCACTCACACTGCTTTGACTTCCATTCCACCTTTTCCTGCTGGCCATCATTTGTCCTTTCTTTTTCCCCACAGTTGATGTAGCTTATCCTAGCCTTCATGGCTTTACCACATTTCCTAGTTAGTGTCACCTCAGCTGCCCATCTCCCATTGCCTGCTCTTTCCCTTCTGTTCCTTCCCACATATTGAGATCTACTCCATCCTTTGTTGTCTTTCCTGCAACATTCAAGTTCCTGAGCCTTCTCTCAACAGAAGAAATATATCCCCCAAAATGGAAGGCCTATCACTTGAAAGAGTTTAATGATCTCTCTACTTTGGGGAACGCATGCAGGATATCTCCAAGCCTGTTTCATCTGATTGTTCAACTTCTTGTTATGGTTGGAAGGCAGGCTAGTAATTTGTCAGTAGTTGAAGTGCATTTATTAATATATCTCAAGGCACCAAGTATGGCATGACCATATGACGTGACTAGTTGCCAGTCTTTCCTTCTCTCTGTGACAAATGGACTAGTCATATGCATATGGATAGCATGTGAACAAGTAACAGAAGCACCATGATTAATAACTCAGGCAAATGCTTCTGCCTGTACATTAACCAGTTCGATATGCTGGAGACAAGATGGATGCACTGGAAAGCACGGAAGTACCTAGTCAAGTATTTGTGTAATAAGAATACCCCCATCTGCCATGCAGTGGATGTATCTCATCATGAAGGCTTATTGCATACTTCTTTGTGGCAGCACCCACTCTTGGTTGAGCACTTTCCAGATGCTTAAAAACGATGATTTCTCCTCCAGGCATTTAACATTTGCAGAGTAGCAAATACTGACTAGGTGGAGGAAAAGGAATAATAACCAATTTTCATTCATTGTATTTGGAAGTTAGTTCACGCAGTGTAGTGTGGTGTAAATAGATCTTTGATACCAGAACAGGTACTTCATTCCCTGGACAAAAAAACCCACCAAACTGACTGGATGAGAATCTAACAAACAAATAGATGCAGTGATAGGGCCCAGGAACAGAGACAATACAGAGCCTGAGAAAAGAGAAAAAAATAGACTGGGGTAGAGTTTGAAAGTGGAGACAATAAGCTTAAACCTGGTATCAACACAATCAAGGAACAAGAATTACAAAATCAAACCAAAACACAAGAAAAACAGGCTTATGGCAGTATTTTTAATGTTTAAAGGAGTCTTTATGTGACACATTATGACCTAGATGTTAGTATCACTGCTGCAGTTGGCAAGGCAGTTACTATACCATCATTGTTTATTCTCTAATTGTTTCCTGTACTGGAAAGTTGCCAGTAGCTGTTAGGGAGGTTCCTCCTTCTCTGTGTGGCTATGTTCTGTCTGGATAGCCTAGCATCTACTGGGTTTAGAATTTTATGCCAAACATTTCACAAGGGAAAAAAACCTAAATTAAAACAAGAAAAGTACAGTTGTATAGTGGAATGATCCCCATCAGTCCTGCTTATATCAAAAAAGCTCATGGCAAACAAGACATAAATCATGTTAGAGTTGAGTGGTCAGTTATGATCACATTTGCAATCAGAAGTTTAAGTAGATTTTACGCTATAAAACATTGGGCTAGGTTAATCTTAATTAATTCTCAATCATTTAAAAATGGTGTGTTCTCAAGATATTCCTGACTTTCTGAAGTTCAGCAAAATTTTTTTCTTTTAATGTATGTGACTCTCTTCTGAATTCCCTACAGTTTGTTTAGATCTGACTGGGAATGTTGAGTATTCAGGTTAATATTTGTAGTATTCCTAGAACTACGCTATTCCTGCCTGAGGACACGGGGACTTGAATGCAGCCTTAAATATCATTAAACTGTTTTCTAAACTATTATATATTGGACTGCTGTCAGATTTGCAGTCTCTCTTCCCCTTCAGTCTCTTGTTCATTCTTGTTTTGCAGCTTTCACCCTCAGATTGTTTTCCCACTAAATTAGCTAACTGCCATTTTTCCTGTTTGAGTCTTGTGATACTGATGAGTCAAAGTCTCAGTCTAAGTAAAGCAGAACAACTGTTCTGAAAGCAGTAGTCTGTGCTGATTTATACCAGCTGAAATTTTGTCCCCATGTTTCTGATCCTGTTGCTATTATTAGAATTATGGTAACGCCCAGATGTATTAAGTATCTTTCCAATACAATGATATGGCCCAATCCTTGCCCTAGAGAGCTCCTGGTACAAGAGGGGGACAAAAGAGAAGGCACCAAATCACCTTACTTTAGTATATTTTAGTCTTGTTCTGAAGAATTTACCAAGGAAGACATGCTTCAGGACAATCTGAGCATACCATGAATTTGCTCTTTAAATTTGTTGATGACCCCAAGATGCTCCTCTTACTGCAGTTTAACACTATGACAGTTAACAGTACATTTTGAACCTGTTCTTTATCGCCACTTTGTGAATTTTCAACTCAACTGATTGTTGCATCCCAGCTGACTTAACTGAATGCATTAATGTGTGTTCAAAAGAGTCTTTGCTAAACAATTTACGTGACTCCAAAGGTCTTCCAAGCCTTTTAATTCTCTGTATTTTTGCAGTGTCATCTGAAATGCGGTTGCTTGTCTAAAAATGGTGGGGTTTATTTTGTTGGGTTTGTGGTGTTTTGTTTTGTTTTTTTTTAAACTTAAATCCTCATCATTGTTTATTGCTTGTAAACATCTCAGTTTCCAGCACCTAGTGATTTGGAACTAGCTGCACAGATCCTTACGCAATACATTGTGTATGTGCATCTGTCTTGTCAGTTTGCATACGCTGCTGAGTCTCTCATTTTCATACTTGCTGATCCAATTTAAACTGAGTGACTATGGGATAAAAATCTCAAAGCTATGTTTCATATAAATTTCGTGAAAATAAAGAGCTATATATCTGGAAAGGGGATTCAGCTACTGTTCCCATAGAGGCAAAGGCTGCAGCATGAGGCCACTCCTAATTAAACAGCAGAAAATCAACACAAGAATGCCCCAAACACACGAAGGGAGGCATAATTTGGGGCATGCTTTATATTAGATACTGTAAGATTCAGCCCCAAGACAGATTCACAGGAAATGAGCTTCATTACCTCCTCTGGTCACAGAATGAACATGTTTTTGCTTGCAACATTTGTTCCGTTACTGTGCTAGGGATGGGTGTTAGATACAGGGATAGTAAGTGCCAGGAACATTCTTTCTGTTTTTGAAGATCATTAATATATCTGCTTTTCTTCAAAGTACAACAGTACCTCCCTGGTTTTAATCATGAGCAGCCTGAGCTCAGCTGCTACTGGCTAATATGCTTAGATGTGCATCGTCCTTACTGATAAGCTGTACATGTTGAGATTTTCTAATTAAAAACTATTATTTTTGCACTGATAACACTTTGTGTATGGTGTTCATGTGTAGATGTGGAAGCAAGGAGAGGGGTGATCTAATGAGGCAAATATGGGATTGGGAGTCAGGATCTTCTCTGAGCTTGCAACCTAGCTTTTCGTATTGCTTCAGTCTGTGGCTTTGGGAAAATCACTTTCTCGGTCACTGCTAACATTCTTCATGTGCAAGACGAGGTTAATGCTGTCCTACCTCCCCAGAGAATTATGCAAGAGAATTAACTCACTTTACGTGATTTTTAGCTAAAAAGTCTCATAGTGTTCTAAGTGTTTTTCAGATTTGTAGCCCTAAGAACTTGTCAGGCAAGCAGATGTCTCCGTGACATCAAGTTAAATCTGCCAGCCTGGTAGCGTGGTTCAAAGTTTTTTGGTTTTTGTTTTTTTTTTTTACTTGCAGCAGCAATAGTTGTAGGGTGCTACCTGCTTCAGGACTGCCTCTGTCAGGGTTTGTCTAGGCTTCTGCTCTCCCTGAGCCTTCAGAATCCTGAGTGATGAGGTCTGTCTCCTACTTTTTAGATGTGCTAAAATCTCTTCCCAACCCTTCCTTTGTGTGGTCAGGCTCTGCTCTTCCAGCTGCCCTCTGTATTTGCACAGTAGCTTCTCCTGGTTTCCTGTCCTGTCCCCGTGGAGTTCACAGCAGGGCAGTACGCTTTGTAGCTGAATCCAGAAGCCATGGTCTGTGTCAGCTTCCAGTCTCCCCATCCTTGCCTGGAAAGCAGCCAAAATCTCAGCACAGCATGGAAACAAAGGCCTTTTTGGAAGACTGTTACCCCCAAGAAAAACACCCATGACCTTTCTTTAGGCAGGTCTCAGCCCAGCTTTTGCTGATCAGATGTTGTTACAGCATCCATGCTTGTTGTTTCTTCAGGGTCATGGACCTCTTTGCCAATGCATGTTAACACAGGGAAGGGGTTAAGGCTGTATGCTTTGTGGACTCCAGGATCGTAGTGATTTTAATAACAAAAAGAACTTACAGGAAATATGCATAATATCAAACAGAGCACAATGAAATGTCACCCTGAATAAGAAGGGGGTGCAGTGACTTGGTGGTCTCCATCCCAACCCCATGGTGTGTCAGACTCAGATGCAAGAGACTAAACCAAGTTCCATTTTAGTTTATTTTGCTGGGGGGAGGTGGGGTGTGACTGCTATTTTCCAGACTTCTGCACTAGTACCAGCTACTTATTCAAAATCTGAAAGCTGCAATCAAGGTAGAACTTCAGGGAAGGGAGAGGTTAAGAAGGATTGGGAGCTCAAGGGCATCTTGTCTGTGAGCTCTAGTTAGGAAACAGGCCTGTTTTGGCTCCTGCACTTCCTTTTCTCCCTAGAGCTCTGCCTGTCAGAAACGCCTTCCCACACACCACTGCCCTGCCATTTGCCAGAGAATTGCGGGGGAGAGGGGCTTTTCCTGTCTGTGTGCTGAGACTCAGCCAGCCCTCAGACTGTGGTTTTCTCTGGAGCCTGGAGCCCACTCACTGTGGCTTTGTGTGTTTTTCACCAGAGAAGAGACTGAGGACAAGCGCAGCAAAGGGCACTGCTCCCAGGGTCACGCTGAGGTGACTGGCGAGTGCTCAGCTATTCCCCTCATCTCCTATCACTGACCTCTAGCTGCCAAACTGCGTGGTTACGGTATTGCCTCTTTGCCCTGGGAATCTGACTGATTTCGAGGAAAGACAAGGCAGAACTCCCAGCAGGTTGCTCCTTTCTGAAGAGTTAAGCAGTTTGCAGAGCTCCCATAGGGAACCATTCCCTACTCCCTGTTTTGCCAGTCCACTACTCAGTTCTCCACTGTCTCATAACATGCAGATTCTTTTGCTCCCTGTGACAAATCTTTAACATACTTACTTTCCCACCTGCTATAGGAATAGAAATATTTTCTGTTGCCTGGTATTACTGGGGATTTCCTCTTTGAGCTAAAGTCTCTTTTTCAGAGAAGGTACCCTAGAGCCTTTCTGTTATTCCAGGCACCTATAGGGTTAGATTGAAGACCTGGCATTGTAACGTCTTCCCCATAACCTTTTTCTTTCCTAGAACTGTGTCTCAATCCCACCTCCCACACAAAGAATAATTTAGCAAGAGAAATGCAGAAAGTCAGTTGAAGCAATAAAAGATTTACTTCTTTGTGGATGGGAGCCTGCTGCAAGATTAGATTGAGGATAGGACCTCTTGGGTTTTAATCCAGAATAGTATCATTCTGTGGCAGTAATGAGCTTGTCTGCCTTCTTAGAAGTTAGTCCCAGCTTCCAAGGGAGTAAAATTCAGCTCTAAAACATATGTCACTGACTTGACCATTTAACTCTTCTTTTTATGCATGGGACTGTCCCTGGAGCCCTGGGGTTGCCTTCACAAGGCAGATATTATCCCTCACAAAAATGTCACCCACCTCCATCAGCACTCTCAGCAATATTCAGAGAGGTAATCATCAATTACTATGGTGGTTTTGTTTTCTTTTTTTTTTTTTTAACCAGGCTCTCTTTGCCAACTACTCACAATCCAGCACCAGCCATATATCTATGCCAGCTGGCTCCGATGCCCGCAAGACATCAAGTGCCACTTCTAGTATCCAGAAGGCAGCCAGTTTGCACAAAGTGATGCCATCGCAGAGTACGCCTTCTCAGCTGGTTCCAAAGCCTCCAGCAAACCACAGACAGGCAGTGGTCAGAAAGGCTGCAGCCCAGAGGATTTCCAAGTAAGTTTTATCTCTTCCCATCCACAACAGGGAGTTGGCTCCAGTTCCCCCGAGAAGGAATATCAGAGAAGAACCTGTCTACATGTGACTCTGACGTAGATCTTCTTGGCTATGCTGTCCAAGACAAATCTCAGTAACCTGAGCTGTGTGTACTGAAATAGCTGTGCACAATGTTGCAGTTTCATGTTTCACAATGGTAAGGTAGGTAAGGCTGAAACATCATACAAACATAAGGACATAGGAGCTGCCAGATTGAATCAGAGAAGTATTTGATACAGGGTGGGATTCAATTACCTAAATACAGATTGCTGGTGACGTTTTAGATGCCTGGGGCTATTCCACCTGACCTCCAGCTGCTGCTCCAGATGAGCACAAGTCTTCTGTAGATCTCATGTTGTTTCTGCTAGTCCCATGCAGATGTCTCAGATAACTTGAGAGTACCAGGTATGGTACTAGACATATATGTTTAGGCACTTGAGTTACTCCCTCCATACTTAATCTTTGATGGGGGCTAGAATCTGGTGGATCAGAAGAGGCTGCCAAAAAAACACTCAATATCCTTAACAAGCTTATCTGCCCTTGAGCCAAGTTTACCTATAAATTTAACACACAGTGATTGAGTTAACACCTTCAAGCACAAGTGTTTATTTCATTTAAAGTGTTTATATTGTGCCTAGTGTAACGATAGCTTTCCTCATTATCTGTAGAAATCTTTCTTTTAACTTTTACTAAGATTTTGGTTACATAGTGCTTTCCAGTCTAAGGTAGATGTATTTGGCATGTGTTATCTTCAAAAACAAACAAAAATCACCATGAAATGCTGCTTACTGATTGTAAGTTTCCTTCCTTTCCATTTCTTGGTGTATCTTCTCTTTTATGCATTATGAGAGAATGTGAGCAAGACTTCTGGGTTTTCTTCTTATGCTTTACCTTTCTTGGTAGCTTCCTCAGCTCTCTGTTTATCTCCTCTTAAATGATAGAACTGCTTTAGACTAAATCCTTCATTGGG
>SAYO01029697.1:248142-265289 GCA_004023745.1 Recurvirostra avosetta | reverse complement strand
TTTTTTTTTTTTAAGGCCTTCAATATATGGCAATGCCCATTTTCCTCAATCCATCTTTTCTACCTCTCATCTACCTGTCTCAAATTTTTCCCCTCAGCGCCTGTGCAGGAGAAATAAGCTAGAATGCTCCACACAATTGCTTTTGACAAGGAAAACTTCTCCTCTGCTTATCCTTGTCATCAAGCACGTGGTTATGCAACAGCCAGACCCCTTCCTTGATTGATGGAATGTCTCCCTAGTTGTATACATGCAAAGCTTGTGAAATGCTTCAGGATGACTATATTAGTACACATGGTGTCTTATGCCACAGGCACAGGAAAAAAATTACTGTGGAGTAAGATGGAGTGTAATCTCATCAGCTGTAAGCTACTCCATCATAACTGTCCATGTGCACACTCCTACTCCATACTAAATTGGGACATAGCTACTCACACTTCTGTTACAAGGTACTGAGAAAGGGAGATGGATTAAAGCATCCAGGCACGCAGTTACCATAAGGAATTGACAAGTTGGATGTTCTCCATCCTACCATACCCTAAAGCCTGAGTAGTAGCTTTCACATAGCCTAATAATGTGCTTTAAGACCAGTTACTCCTTTTGTGAACATGGATACCCAGAAATTTAAACTCTTAAAAGCCTTCAGAGTTTTTGACTCAAGAGTTGCAGGGCAGAAGTAGCACTGACAAAAGAGCTGCAGGTAGGTAGTCTCTGCAGTCTGGTGACCATAATCACAGTACTGGGTCTGTCTGGGATGGAGCTAACTTTCTTCATAGCAGCCCATATAGTGCTTTGGTTTGGATTTGTGGCTAAAACTGTTGATAACACACCAATGCTTTGGCTGTTGCTGAACAGTGCCTGTACAGCGTTAAGGCTTTCTCTTTTTCCCCACTCTGACCCACCCAGAGAGTAGGCTGGGGGTGGGCAAGAAATTGTGAGGGGACACAGCTGGGACAGCTGACCTGAACTGACCAAGAGGATATTCCATACCATGTAATATCATGCTGAGCATAAAAACTGATGTAAAGGAAGAAGAGGAGGGGTATTTTGGCTTCCAAGTTTGCTGTTGCTTGGAGACTGGCTGGACTTCACTCATGGAAGGTGGTGAGCGATTACCTTTGTGTAACTTACTTTTCTCCCTTTTTCTTTCATCTAATTAAACTGCCTTTATCTCAACCCATGAGGTTTCTTGCTTTCGTTCTTCCTAGTCTCTCCCCTGTCCTGCTTGAGGGGTGGTAAAGGGAGAAGTGAGTGAGAGGCTATAGCTGCTGGCCAGGGTCAATCCACCACAACCACAGGGTGCAATATTTAAACATACGCTATCTAAGTTGGCAGGATTAAAAGCACCTACTCTTCCTGGTAAAAATATGCCTTGCACAGAGAGTTTGTCAGAAACAAAGTGGAGACCTAAAAATCTTTCACATATTTTTGTGTTAAAGGCAGAAAAACTGTTCAGTTATAAAGTCAATACATATATATATATATATGAACACTAGCAGGAGACAGTGTCAAGAATTTAAAGGAACCTCTGTTACCTGGCATTATCGTAATCTTGGCATGCGAGACAGGAAGCTGTGAGCTCAGTGGAATCCACGAGATTTATGAAGGCCTTGGGAATCTGCAGTGATAAAGTAAAAATTAATCACATTATATTTGCAATTAAAGATCAGCAAGTAGTGATAATGGTAAATTATGTTTACAGTTTCATGTGTGTTACCTCTGGCCTGGGACTCTGCCTGCATAAAATTGATGACCTAAGTCTTTGCCAATTCCGTCCTGAACCTTACTTCTATGCCTGACATCTAGAATGATGTTGATCATCATTCACAAAGTACTTGTGACCGTGACTTCTTGACTGAGACTCAGCAATTCATTTTACATAACGAAAGTAGCCACCAGCCAACTAAACAGACCTCAAATGAATTAGCAACTACCATTTTTGTAGCGACATACAAATGCAAAACTAGGGATGAAACATCCTGTGTAAAAGCATAAGCACTCGTGCATCCTGCCCCACTTCTCCCCCAAGCAGAAAGCAGCTTTCCATTTATATAATGATATTTCACTTTTACAAGTGCACACAAACAGATTCTGGAAATCATAGTGTACAGAATCTGAAGAGAACGTGTAGGTGGAGCTTCACCTGTACACAAGATTTGTTGAAATCAGACTGAGAAAAATAAGTGGTTGTGGCCTAATGCAACTGAACTGTAGCAGGTTTAGAATACCCCTTAGGCCTTCAATCCAGCAAAACAAAATTCTTTGAAGATGCTATTGAAATACTTCAGATAAACAGTTAATAGTGTGCTTTAGTAGTTATATATACACATCTAGTCTACTCTTCATTAGTAGACTAAGACTCAGTGCAGAGCATTTTGCAGAAACCATCCTAGATAAGTAGATAATTCTTAGCTCAGCCAGCTAGAAAGCCTCTAGAAATGCTGAGATCTTAAAGTGAACACATAATAGGAAAAAATATTTTTAATGGGTGTTTTCCCTGGTCTGTACAAGTCATCACCAGGTAGTTAGCAGCCTGTACACGGCCTAAATAGCTACACATCCAGTAATTAGTTATCAGTTATTTTCACAAACAGCTCTGCTAAACATGAATGACTTTCAGACCTAGACAGATGTACTCTTTTTTCAATAGAAACCACTTTAAAAAACAAAAGACTGAGTGGTACATCAGCTCCTGTTGCAAAACGAAGTAGTTACCTATCCACCATTTCTGTTTGCATGCATCAGCTTCCTAAAAGCATGAATAAAACACTTATTGACAATGAATGAAGCCAGTGGATTGAAGTCAATGAGACTGGTGTTCTAAGTCAACTGAACAGTGGTACGAGATCTAGTCCAGTAAGGGAGACTAGAAAAATCAGCAAAGGATTCAGGTATTCAAGGTTGAAGAATAAATCTCACCTTTTTATACAAAAAATCCAAGACAGCTTTAAGTTTTTCCAGATTGTCCAATATGCAGTTCTTCTGTAAATCATATGAGAAATACCATCAAAACTAGTAGAAAAACAAAGTTATCAATTTGCCAAAAGTCACAAACCCTGTGTGTTGAGCTGCATACTGAAGTGTTACCAAAGACCACTATATTCTGGATTCAGCCTTAGCAACCACCAAGAAAAAAACCATAGAATTAGTCTTGTAATTTACCTGCCTATAATTAGACAACATATAAAAAAAAAGACAGGGATAGAGGAGAAAAGTAACTTCAGACTTGAAGGTGGAGAAGAGCTGTTCTACTAAGGCATCTCAGACTTGGGATCACAAATTAAGTACACGCTTATAAATACCCCCCCCCCCAAAAAAAAAAGTGTGCCAGGTGCTTACATCACTTGATACAGTCATTCCAACATCCTGAAAACAGCTACTGCTTTCATTCACTATGGCAGAGAGCAGAGCTTGGGAAAGTGTCTTAACTACCTGCCTTGATGGCTAAATCACCTCATGAAAAGCTTACCAGTTGTGTGGAGGCACAGAAAGAGCATGGGTTTTCGGCACTAAAAAAAACTGTGATCAGTTTCCAGTCATTTTGGAAGTCCATCATCTAAGAGGGAAAAAAGCCAAACAACAATTGAAAGGAATAGGATGATAAGAGACCTATTTGCTATTTTCCTTTCTCACGCAAGATTTGCTATGGCTTTCAATCAGCACTGACTAAGCAGTAGTCCATGACCCAACCCTGGCCACCCTGATCACTTACATTTGACAAACCATCAAGCTTTTCCCAACAGCAGACAGCAAATAGGTTGTTAGGCAGCAAATGCTGCAACTAAAGCTGAACACACATCTATAAAAAGCTCAGGTTAGAGCCAGAAATTGCCTCTACCATTGGAGAGTCTGTTAGAGAAGATGGGCACGCACAGCTTAGCACAGAGCCTGGTGCTGATTCTTTCCATCACTGTTGCAGGGTTAATGTTCCTGAACTGCTAGTGAGATGAAGACTGAAGCAAAAATCTGAGAGCTAAAGCTCCGCTCAGCTGTGCTATGTTTATTAGGCAGTTCTCGCCAATCCTGAAGACCATTGGTTAGAACCACTCAGTTCCACAAAAATGTATGCTAAATCCATGTACAAACAGTCTGATGGGCTCCCCGTAGAGCGAGGAGGCAACAGCAGAATCGCCTTGGCAGCTACATTTGCCCATTATGTCAAGACCGTTTTACAAAATAACATGCCTCGGGGTTAAGAATAGAAGAAAAATGAATGCATAAAACTCCAGGATGGGATTGACAAAGCACTCAGCCATGAGTGATAATTCAAGGTCTCGCCAGCTCAACCACCAACATCAGCCAAAGCATATCTAGGTCTTTACTGTCCTTTTTGAAAATATGATCCTAGAAGACAAAGAGAAAACTGAAGAGACAAATACTGAGAACTATTATTTTTGGGTTGGCTTCTCAGAAACACTGGCACAGTTACGGAATGTAGCTAGCAGAGGTCTCACATCCTTAACCAATAGAAAACAAACACATTGGCTTCCCTACCCAGCTCTTCAGCCACTCTGACAGACATAAACCAGGTGGGATACCTTCAAGAACAAAACTCTGTACTTGAAAGGTACAGAACTGATTCTTATTTACAACAGAAAGACCGAAGTCCGCTAACCTAAAGAAATGGCATTTTCTATTTTGAAGAGATTTTTGAGTGTTGTTTAAAGTATTTAGTCACATTTCTCCCTTTTTCTGCTTCAACACCATGCTCTCTGAATTTTCATGTGCTTTAAACAAACCTGATTCTCTTTCATGAGCTTCACTATTTCTTCAGCTTGATGCAGGAGGTCTCTGAAAAGCAGAAAGAAAAAGAGAAACTATGAAGACATCAGTAAGCGTAAAGTTTTGGCTGATTTTTACCATTAAATCAAATAACATTTGAGACTTCAGGTGGGATTAATCTTGTCTATCATAAATGTGTTAAGATTAGACACTTATCTGTGCTACACAGAGAGCCTGGGGTGATTAGCTTATATTCAAGTATCTCACTTTCAGACATGTGCACTTAGATGAAAACAGCAGACACAGGTTAGTAGGCACACCTCTAATTCTATTTGAGCCCCAAAATTTGTTTTGCAGCTATAAAGAGGGAGGCCTAATGTTAAGTCAGGTGATCCAGACCACAAAGCACACAGTGGAGTTTGTTCCTCCTGCTTCTGAGAGGTGACAGTTGAGCCACAGTAGTAGTGGCTGTCCCTGGAGTGACTGTGCAGCCTCCGCCAGTACCAAACATATTCTGTGTGTGGTGAAGTACTTCAGCATCAAAGGCTTCCATCTTCCACCTTTCCAGCTGTAAATGAACTATCCAGACAAAAACCCCTCAGACTTACATGACTTGACTGTCTGGTGTCGCTCCCTTTGTGCCAGGTGGAGGAGACTGATGCAGGACCGAGGGATTAAAACTGCTAATGAGAGCTGAATGACATATACAGGTTAGGCAATTTCTGCATACAAAGGACTGCTACTCTGTAGTTTCACTATAAACACAACAGAACTAAAACAGCCAGATATGTAAAATCTGAGGATCTCTCAGCAGGCATGAGAGGTACACCTGAGCCCCTCTGCAGCTGTTCTTGCTGATTTTGCTCCTCACCTTCTGAAGTGAAGGTTTGACATCTGAGTTTGCCTCCAGAATCAGGTCAGAAATCTCCATCCCTATCTCTCATGTCAGCCACAAGTAGCATAGGTGGATTTAAATACAGGCAGCTGTAGAAATGAAGCTACTGGGAAAGGCTACCCGGAGACAGCCTCCTGAAGCACTGAGGATTTGCCATGTTTTGAACCCCTTTCACAAGGAAATGGAGCTGACATTAAGAGACTAGGAAGAGGATGTAGAGGGGAGGACCATGGAGCTATTCATTACTCAACTCAGCATTTCAGTGGACCTGAAGGTTTTACTTGCAACACCCTTCAAGCAAGTCAAGGCCTCCTTCAGACCCAGCTGGAACCAGCTGATAGATGATGAACTCACCTATGGGGTACATCTGTGGCAGCCCCAGTGTAAATCCTGACCACATGGCAGCAGAAAGAGTACCAGACAGGCAAGTCCACACAAGACTTCACTGGGCTAACATAGGCAGCAAGCACATGCCAGCAGGGACTGTGGCACGGGTAGCAGTAGCAGCCCAAAAAGCACTGTTGGGCATGTAAGACTCTTACAGCAGTCAATGGCACCACTTCTTCACCACTATTTGTCTGCCCAGACAGTCTCTTTAAAACCAGCACAGATAACCCAGTCTGGCTGTACTCATGTCTCCCAAGTACACTGTCCCTCAGGCTTCCCTTACACCCCTACAGCGTACTTCTGCTGCACCCGCTCTGCAGCCCAGCAAAACACTGGAGCTCCTGCCAACGTGCTGTTCCATCAGTTTGCTCAAGTTTCAGCGTGACAGCAAGACGCACCTGCTAAAGTTTCCACGCTTACTTCAAGGAGGCTCTTTCCTGTGCTATAGAAAGGGAAGAGAAAACAGGAAGTTGCTGTTATTCCGTTTCTCAAAGAAAAATTCTATTACAGCACAGCCTCAATTTCTTATTAGCTATGCTACAGCTCAGAATGCCTATTCACAGCAGCTGCTGAAATTAAGAATGGGGCCTTTCTCTCCCCCAAACCATCATGTCATCAGCTACTGCTGAGTAAGAGCACAGTCTTGGATCTCAATTTTTTGTCTCTGTACACGCTCCATGTTTCAGTAATTGTGCTTATGCATATGTACAAGCAATGCAGGAACCTCTCTGTGTGCACCCACATAGAAGTGGACACGGATGTTTGTGCAACCATTTAAAAAAATTAGTCTTTTAAAGTTTGTTCGTGCAGGGCCAAATTCCATCTGGAATGTTATGACTGAGAAGAGCCACACAGACTTGCATTTATAATGTTTAGCCATATGTTCACTCACTGATTTAATTCTGCTAAGGGGTCATGAAAGAAGAAAATGGGGTAAGGCTTGTCCATAAAGCATTGGGAATCATTCAAGCAGAGGAAAGGTTATCAGGACTCCTGGGTTCTTTCTTGGCTTTGATAAATCTAGTCTCTAACTAATGGATGATGATACTTACTACCCAGGACTCATCATTCTTAATCAAGGTTATTGCAACCCTAACGTAGTTCCATATCTTGCATAAGTACAAAGAATTTCTGTTAACTAAGGATTGGGAAGGATCCAGTGTCTCAAAATCCTTTATAGTTTACATAGGCTTTCCCCTCCTCTCTAGAAAACAATAAGAATTGCTTGGGTCTAATTCCTGCACTGTGATACTGTATAAATTAGTATCGTGACACTTATCAATGCTAACAATTCATTGTTACCTTTGGAGTAAATCCTCATGATGTACGCCAGATCCTGGTGTCTGTGAACAAGCAAGCAATAAGAGTAGCATTAAGCAAAGGGTACACTAACTCTATGTATGCTGTTCCCCTACCGTATTCCACTCCCGTTATAGGTCATATTGTTTTCTACCTACTCTTCTCCATTGTGTTGCAGTTAGTCACAGATTTAAATAATTTTCCAGAGCTTCCTTATTACAGTGCATTTGCATAGTCTGGTAATCCTTTCTTAGTTACTGCTTTCATTGATGAATGTATTACATACAGCTTAAAATAAAATGTGACTAGTTGAACACAAATTCGGTCAAAAGAAACGCTTTTCTAAACCAAATTTCTCTGGATCTACTCCTTTTCAACAAAGGATGTGACCTGAAGTAATTTAGATAATTTACATGGATGGCACTCAGCCAGTATGGTGGCTGTTAAAAAATCCCTTACATAAACAGAGGAAGTACATTGATTTCAAAGAGTCTGAGGAGGAGACAGTGACAGAGGGCTTTGCTCTAGGGAAGTAGACATTCCTTAAAAGAATCATTTATGTGTTTTTCTATGGCATCATCCACAAGCAACAAAGCCATTAGCACAAAAAAGACTTGCTCTAAAGGGCCATCCATCTGATATGGGTGGAGCACCTTTGCATTTAGGACAATAATCTTCTTCCAAAGAGGAAGGTACTCACAAGAAATCCATGAGTGCTGATTTTCTAATGGAAAGCTTTCATCCTGGGGAAAAGTATGATGATTTGACGAATACCACCTCAAGTTTGAAAGTTGTTTTCTGAAAAGGGAGACTCTCCCCATTTCTTTGCAGTTGTAGCCCCTGCAATGGCTACCAAATTTTGCCCAACATGCATTTATACGCTTTCTCAAAGCTTAAAAATTGTGGTTAAATGCTTTTAATTGGGCCCCAAAGCCATTTCAGACATTCGCTTCCAACTATTAAGATAAGCAAAGATCATCCAAATCTGACTGTATTAGAACAGGCAGAGGAACTTTACCCAGTGATTTATACATCAGAAGTATATCTTTGTGATTCTTCTAGAGCTTCTGCCTTCTAGATAGGAAACCAGTCTCTACGGAAAACACTTCAACAGGATGGAAAATCTACTGCATTTCTCAATAATTTGTTATAATGGTGATCACCAAAATTGTACTTTTTTCCAGTTTGAATTTTCCCAGCTGCTTCTTCCAGTTATTTGATCTGTTATGCTCATTGTTAGGAAAATCCAAGCACTCTAATCAAACATCATGGTTCTTTGCAAGAACGCTGTGATCACATTTCCTCCCGCACAAAGCCAGCTGGCTATTTTTAGACTCAGGGTATACTGAAACACTGAACAGCAGGTATTTCCAGTCATTTTTCACCAGTGGCCTTTGATGCTTGTGGAAAGATTCAGGTCCTAAATGCACTAACTGGGACCCCAAACTACATCATCAGCTCACTTCATCATCACCTCATCACAGAGTCAGAATGGAGGAAATGGGTCACGTTGAGCACACTTCCCGCTTGTACTTACTCTTTGCAGACTTCCTATTGCAGTGACTATTTTAATGTCAGCTGGCCTCAGAGCATGAACTGCAGAAAGGTGAAAGACTTAGGTTAAAAAAAGAGCAGTAACCTTGAAAGAAAATCACATTCACTGATCTACTAAAACATAGCAAAATTGATTAATACTTAAGAAGTCCATACCGATCTTTTCAACTGGCAGTTTTAAATCAGTCAGAGAGGATGAGAAGCTTTACTCAGGTGTTCAGTAAATATTTTGGGCGCTCAGATGCACTGAAATGCTCAATCATCAAGCAAGAAAAGATCACAAAATACTGCTGTGAATGATTTAAGTAATAGTGGCATCCTCAATTAGCAGCTGAAGAAAACTACGATAGAAAAGTAATTATGAATAGAACAGAAGACTAAGGAGTTCATAGAGCCCACCCTCACTTCAGTCACATCCCACACATATACATCCCCTCAAACAGCTGATTTCTCCCTCAGCCCATTCTCAAATAATTTCGGGAGGGAAAGTCTCTACAGGGACAATATCAAACACAAACCTGAAGATGAAGGGGTCTCAGGTAACATCGCGTGCTCACATGAAAACGGGAAGCTTCTTAGAGCCTTTGACATAAACAAACAAATATGGTTGGTTGCTTAGATGTAACAAGGAAATTTGTGGAAGGAGGGCTCCTATGGGCTCCATTCTCACACAGTATCAAGCTCTTACTCATGTAACAACAATTTTAAAGAACAATTACACCTCTGCTAGAAATACACGGGAACACAGATCTGGACAGCTGCATTTTCAAATTTACTCTTCCGAGACTTGACACTTTTTGCTCAGTTTTCTTACTGATTGCCACAGAAATGGGCCTGAGCAAACAACAAAATATGCTAAACACAGCCTGTTACATGCATTGCTGCAAACACCGAGTGCTTAATCTGGAGGAGGTCATAAGGACAGTTACTGCAGGAATCTTCACATGCCAAGGGGCACCCAACGTACACAACAAAAAGCTAAATCTCCAGTATGGAACAGGAAAGGCAGAATGATCCAATTCTGGGTCCCTGGCAACTGGCAAAATTCCCATGTGATCACAGGAAGCACTACAGAGGGGGGGAAAAGAAGAGTTGCATTTGGGGCAAGGATGTGAGTGATGTTATTCACTTAGCATGAAAGACAGCTCTACCACTAGGAACATTATTTACTGGCCTCCTACATCCTGAATGCAGGTATGGCCCAATATCTAGTACTTCAAAGAGAGATGAAAGACAACGCCGCTAGGGTGACTTTGCTAGGGCTTCCCTCATCGCTATGACCATGTTTGGCTAGCTGACCACCACTACTACATCAAGGGCCACCAGAGTCCCCATGCACCCCCTAGGCCCCAGTTGGAGGACTTCAATGCTGCACATGCCCTGCACCATTATAACACAAGGAAGAGTTTAATATTGTGTTTCTAAAATCTAGGAACAAGTGCTAACCACAATTGATCTATGTACAGGATATGCAACCTAACAAAGGTTGCTCCGAGAAACCTTTATTTCCTGATTAGGTACTGTAATATTGCAGCTGCAATGTCACATTGCTGAGTCGTTTGTTTTGCATTTATTCTTCACAGAATCAAACAGTTTAGCACACCAAGCTGTATTTTTTCTTCTTCTGCTTGCCTCAGAGGAAGCAATAGAGAGGCGATGATAATTATTGAAAAAAGGAAAAAAAGACAAAGCTGTACTCATACTTTACCTTTAGTTTCCCCTGTTCTTCCAGATGATCTGCATTACCTTAAAAACATTTTAAAAAAGCACATTTCATTCTCTTAACCTTAGAAAAACGCTTCAAAAGACTTAATATACCTAAAAACACAGAATCCTGAGAGGAGCAACATTTTTCCTCTGCCCTACTTTCCAAAAGTGAGGCTTATTCCAACAACCAAAAGTATTTTCTTAGTTTTTGCTATACTAGAATAAGCTTTTAGTTATTATAAGCAGGTGAGATCTGTTGAAATTAGTAGAATACAGTGAAGTCATGCACACAGGTGAGGGACTGCTTGTGGATCTCCTTAACCAACCTCATCCTCCACAGGCCCTTTCCACCTGTTTTTCTCTTCAGCACATTTTGTATATTGCTGTAGTCTTATTCTGTCCAAATTTAGAGTAATTTGAACATTTACAAAGTGGAACTCCTTAGAAAGGAGCAATTCACATTAATCTACATCTTCCACAGTCAGAGAGCAACATCACACTGTTCCGAGTTTGCCACAGTGATAAAGAAACAGCTGCAATTTCTTCTCTTCGTAGAGAGTGTTGACAGATGAAATAGCCAGAAGTCAGGCCTGTGGCTATATCAGTAAACATTATTCTCTTTTCTTGAGTATACATTTGGATTTATATGCATAGATTTTGGTTTATCCTGAAATCTCCACAAAGGTAGCCATGAAGTCTGGGTCTGGATCCTCAGCTGAACTTCAAAGCATGCTCACAGCTGTCTCTGCTTGCCACACTGAAGCCATCAGCATCCAGCAAGTCTCATAATGAGGCTTTCTGTGCTTAGAATAATTGTCATTTAGCATCCAGGAGCTACTTCTGGAATATTTAGTCCTGCTGCGTACTTCTGCTTGTACATCATTCTTTCCACATCAAACACAGAGGAGATGAAGAGCCAGCTCAGGCCAGCAGGTGAGATACACTTGGGTGTAGGACAGCCAGCAGTGCTCACGCTGCAAGGAGGTTATGTGCCCAGCACAAGCAGGGGACTCTAGGCAGCCCCTGTGGACATGGGTACCAGTGCACACAGAGGTCAGCACTGTGGCAGAGAGCCACTACTGCTCTCCACCTCAGACAGTCTCATGAGCCATAATACATGACCATCTTCAATAACCATCAGCAGCTTCCATGCATTTGGTTGGGGTTTTTTTTCCCCACTTGGATTTCAGCCATGAGCTATTCACAAATTTATATTATTTTTACTGTACTTTGTAGAAAGCTGAGATGGTTGCTGCTTGGTTGTTGTGTGGCATTTTATTTCAAATTCATGCTTCTTCCATCCATGTTTTTGGATGATGCTTTGCTCTATTCTCCCAACTATCTGTGCTGTTGGTCTCCCTGAGCAAGCAATTACTTAATGTTGAAGAACTCAGAGACCTTTCTTCTATGAATTTTCTGATTTATTTTTCTCTTTCATGCTCTTGGCTTCCCCCCAAGACCTGTGGCACAGGTGCTTCATCATTTATGTATGTGTTGAAAAAAAAAGAGTATTTTCTCATTGATTAATAACTTGATCTGTTTCCTTGTTATTCTTGTAAAGAGCAGTCATTCCCCTGTTTCCACAAAATTTATCATTTTGCATATGTCTGTATGTCTTTATCATATACCCATCCATCTTTCTTCCAGGCTGAAGAGTCAGTCTATTTATCTCATGTGGAAGTTGTTTCCAAAGTCTGACCACTCTTCCCCTTTATCTTCCTGCTAGGTTTCTCCACATCTTTTTTGAGAAGAAAAGTATAGACAACTCTCAAGATGAACTACAGGTGAACTATGAACCTAAATGTGTTTTCTATGCTTTTCCTCCCTGATTCTTGAAATTGTTTGTCTCTTTGATTGTTGCTGACACTGAGCCGATGTCTTCAGACAGCTATGTTCTGTGACCAAGCAGTATCTAATTTAGAGTTCACCATAGCGTACGCATAGCTAGAGTAAGTTTTCCCCATATATATTACTTTTAAGTTTTCATTCTGAGCATCCTGAATAGTTTTGCATCAGCAAGCTAGTGTGCCCCCCTTATCCAGATCACTTCCGAATATGTGGAGAGCACATGTCCCAGTGCAGATCAATACAAGCCTCTGCAGGTTCAGTCTCCTCTCTTCTCACAGTCTGAAAATTCGCAATCTGATTCTTCAGTCCCCAGCTTTTAACCAGGAGCCCATAAAGATGCCCTTGCCCTTATACTGTGACAGTTAGCTTCCTTAGGAGTTCTAGCTCAAAAGATTTGTGGAAATCCAAATACACCCCAGCTGAATAATCAAACCATGGGCATGTGCCCATTGTCATGAATTTTATTCATCAATTCCACAAGGAAACTCCCCTGTTATATCATATTTACCCCCAGTCAGCTCACTCTGCTCTTTATGCTGCTATCACCAATTTGCCTAGTACAGAAGTCAACGTTACTGCTTTTGTGCAGCTACCACTGCAGTTCCCCAGATCCTCCTAAAAAGGAACCCATTATAAAAACTGATTTCACATTTGCCATCTTCCTATTCCTGACACCAATGCTGACTCAATAAATAGTCTGCACCACAGTTAATACATAGATATGTTCATATTTCTGCTTGGCTCACTCCCTTGGGTGGATATCATCTAATCCTGGCAGGGTTTTTACTATTTGTTATCAATTTGTTCAAGGATTTGACCGTTCCCCGACTTGTCCCCTGCACTGAAAGACTCTGAGCGCAAGGCCTTTTTTAAGCTCTTGTGCAGAGGACACCAAAGGAAAAAAAAATTAATTTAGCTTTTCTGTTGGACTTCAGCTTTCTTTCATACATCAGCCGTACAAACTCCCTGTTTCAGATGTATTTAAAAAAGGATTTATTCATTTTTATTCCTTCAACAATGATTCATTGTTTCCCCTCAGGTTCATTTTTTGCTTGGCTGATTAAATATTAACTTACCAGAGAATATATTCTTTAGTTTTCTTAGTTTGCTTCAGATTTATAGTTTCCATAGGATGATTATTTTTAACTCGGCCTGCTCCCAATATTATAGTTACTCTCTTACTCTACCATTTCATAATTCTAGCTTGCACTTTTAATTTTCTCAGTATCACCAAAAAAAGTAAGTATTTTTCTGACAATTTTCCCAAAATCTGGGATAAAGATTCTACTCCTGCCTCCCTTGCTCTTATAGTTAACCTATTTCAGTTAATAATTTTTACAGGCTGCTATTAATCAACATTTTTTCCTGAATTAAGTTTTCACAGTAACTCCAGTCACCATGCATCTTTTCCTGTAAATTAAAGAGCTCAAAATGTGATCATTTCTTCTGTTTCTTTTAGGAACCAAAACCTCCTAACAGTTATCAAAGCACGTTATAATCCTCTGACAATACTTATCGTCACAGCCTACTGGTAAGGTAAAGCACAATTATAATTTATCATACTTTCTTACAGGCAGAGAGCTGAAGCACAGAGCCAATAAGACCAAAACATACACAGCACTTTTAGTCCCAGAGCACCTACAAAACCGGCATACAGCATCAAATGTGGACTTCACAGACCCAGTATAGAGAACAAAGGCTCCCCCTTACCCTGAAATTTGCAGAGATCTGAACAACAACGTCCTGAGTGCCAGAATACTGCCTAACCCATTCACACAATCTTCTACCACTGAAAAGAAGGTGATCATAGATACGAAATCAGAGAAAACCTCTGTCCCTTGCTTAAATTTCTACACCATTTTGGGACAGATCTCACTGTTAGTCTAATTATTTGATGAAGTTTTTCTCATCAGAAAGCCTTAGTGCCTGCCTAAGATGCAGTCCATCCCCCAAACAGTGCAAACCAATGCATGTATCTTTATCGAAAATGATCAAACATACCCCAAATTACATGCAAGATCACAGTTTTACTCACAGATTTTCTTCATGCTGCTTCTAAGATTCCTGCTATACACCCACCTTGCAACAACTAAAAATATAGGTTCCTAAATACTGTGTAACTTGAATTTTCAAAGGGCCTTTCAAAACTTACCTTCTGAGGATAGCAACCACAGGGACAACAAGCCTAACAATAGCTTCATGATAAGTGCCTCTACGAATTGATAATCTTGGAGTGCTGTCTGTTACACGTTAAGGTTGTGAAGAAAGAAATTCTCTTCTTTTTCCTCCTTTATATTTTAACAAGTTGATAACTCAGCAGCCATAAAATTTATTAGCCTCTTTACCTTTGGAAAGCAAAGCGAGAATAGTATCTTATTCCAAAGACACGTGTGACCCCAGATTATAAATTGCCCCATCCAAGGGTCAAAGGAGTACAGAAGTGGCACAGCTTCTCTGACTTGTTCAGAGACAGCTGCCCACTTTTCAGGGGGACTCTCAGCAAATATGAAGACCTAGATCACGTGAGTCAGCTTCCAGCAGGGTCAAGGATCTTCCAGGCAATACATAACGCATTAATTTGGTGCTAGCCTGTTTCTAGCAGGCAGGGAAAGAGCCTCTGTTCATGAGGGAACAAGGGCAACCGAGCCCTATGTTATAGCCTACAGCCACCCGAAGAGGAAGGTTGTGCTCTTCCTCATCTCCTTCCCTGCCTCTGCTCCTTCCTTGCCTTCAACCAGCCTCATGTTGTGCCCTTCTCTTTTCCACTAGCTCCAGAACCAACAGGTCCTTCCTTAAGCTGATTTGGCTCGCGGAAACTCCAAAACCCCTAAGTTTAACTGGCTGCCAGAGGGGCGTGAAGAACATGAGAGACAGCACAGAAGATTGTGGGAGGGTCATGATCTAAGCAAGGAGAGCAAGCCTCCATTCAGAGCAGCAGCGAGCCACGGTGTAGGGCAGCACACCTCTGCCTTGTGCTGTGAAACCCTGTCCTAAAGTGATGTAAGGGACGTGTCATCTCTCCTGTGTCACCTGAGACCACAAAGTTCCTGATAGTGGGAGAAGAAGCAGAGAGGCACCAAGGGAAGTAACACAAATTTTAAGTACCACCAATCCTGGCAGCAGGCACATTAAAGACCATCTCTACAGCTTCAGCCCAGGGGATGCAGGCAGTTCTTCTGGCAAATTTTCCTTCACTGGGGTATGCCTCACTGGTATTTGCCAAGACAGAGCACTAGCAGAGAAGCAGGATCGGTAACACTGTCTTCTTTCTGCCCAGGTCTCCAAAACTCTGGCTACGATGCTATTGCAGTAGCCTGGTCATTGCTGCAGATTCAAAGAGCGTGCAGAAATGCCGGTTAGGCTGTGATACTACACTCCCCAGCGAGACTCTGCTATACCTTGATTACAGTGTCAACATCAAAGCGCCTGCTGTCCTCACACAAAGCACCAGAGTGCCCTCTGGCCTCTTCCAAGACCACTGACATCCAGATAGAGCTCCTACATGAATAATGGGAGAATGCTTAAGTAAATAGCTTAAAATGCCTAAATAAGCCACTGACACACCCATCTCAGGCAGTCTAACCCATCCTTCAAAGGGCTGTTTATTTTGGCTTTCTGTTGTTTCATGACTGAAATTTGACATTCTTTGAAGGAACATATTGGAGGTAGATCTTATGCCCACTTCAGTTTTCACAAAATGGGAACATAATATTAATTCTGAACATGAACAGCTATTGTTCAGAGTGACACACAAGGAGGAACGTGCACAGATAGGGGAAAATGTTCCTCCACCCCCTGAGCCTCCAACCTCATCCCAGCACAAAAATACCATAGACCTCACCAGCACAAGCAGCTGCTCAACTCAGACATGGCAGCACATTCAAGTCTGAGAGTGACAAGCTCATTCCACTTGGGGATCTCACATCCTGAAACGCAGTTTGACATCCAGGCTCTTTAGACCAGTAAGGTAATGAAAAATTAGAAGTTTACTCACTGTCAGGGCACCACACCAGCCAACAGCTCCTCTGGCTGGGCTGAGCTGAAATGGAGCTCCCAGGCATGTAGGCAGAGTGAGGGAGGTCCTAGGTGAGGCTGGTCAGGGTCATTATCATCTGTCAGTCAAGGTAGCATTGCACAGTCTCAGTGTGGATGGGAGTTACCTTTGGTGGGTTTTATCATTGCATACAAGGGGTAGTGGCTGCTTCACTCCTCAACAGAAAGCTTACATTATCAACAAGTCTGAGAAACAGACTTCTTAATGAGCTGGAAGTGTTTAAAATCCCAGAAAGTCTCTTCCTCACTGTACACGAAGCAAAACACGGGAAGGAAGACAGCATTAATTCATACATTTGACATAAACCACAGCTCCAAGAGTAAGAGTTTAGCCTTTAGACACTGTGACATGCTTTAGAAGGGAAACAGCATTAACTGCAAAGCTTGTAAATCTTCTGTAAACACTCCTTCCCACCACCCAAGCATCAAAATAGCTCTTAGACTGAATAGCAAATAGCAGGTGGCAGTAAAGATCAAAGAAGTTTGCAAAAGGGAGAAGAGAGAATTTTCTCTTAGATGTAGAAGGTGTCAGAGACAAATTAAAGCTTTTGCATTACTGCAAGGGCAAAGCTGCTTCTCACAGAAGGTATGAAAATCTCCAACCCTCAGCTGATGGTATTTAGGAATCCTCCAAGGAACTGCAGCCATGTAGCTAATTACCTAATGATCAAGAGTCAAGATCATT
>SAYO01029697.1:229309-244936 GCA_004023745.1 Recurvirostra avosetta | reverse complement strand
TTGCTCTCCCCTTATCCACCAATGCTGTAACGCTGTCGTAGAAGGCCACCAAATTTGTCAAGCACAATTTGCCTTTGGTGAAGCTATGTTGGCTGTCACTGATCACTAGATTGCTGGTGAGTTTAATCTTACTGGCATGGAGGTGTAGTGGCATGTGTTACTGACTAAATATTGCATAAAGGTTTGAATCTTTTTTTCTTTCCTTCCAAAATAAAAGAACTTGATTACTCCAAAAAAACCTTTTGAAATTCTTTTAATGGAGTATTTTGGGTAGCGTGTGTTAAGTCATAACATTTACTTACAACATGCTTCTTGAAGTTCCTAATTTTACCTATGTCTTTACAACTGTTTTGCTATAGCGGCATTACTAATAGGGAGAATTTACATCAGTATTCAGTGTATTTTTATTTTTGAGGTATGGTACTTCCCAAGCTGTGTTCTGAAATTCTTTGGGCTCTGCTTCTTTGAAAGATCCAAGAAAAGTGTGTCATATATACAAACATTTATTTTTTACCCAGAAGTCTGAGTGGAGTATACACGGAGGTCAAATCCCCACTAAAAATGTTTAAGGATGTGAGTGGAAAATGCTCAAAAAGTATCCACACTGCCTTATTGGGTCACTATTAACCTTAGTTACATACATAAATATTCCTTAAATGCCATTATCTTGCTGACATAGCAGACTTGTGAATTAACTTTGTTTTAAACCAAAGTTTATAACCTCACAACACACATCAAATTTCCCTGAAATTCAATCTTTCTGTAATTCTGAATCTGTAAGTCTGAATGATTCAAACTTTTATGCAAAATACATGAGATTTACCAGAACTGTTGTATTTTACTTTTCCATTATGCTTTTTCAAAGGGTTTAGTGGAACTAAAAGCTGTGAAATGATACACATTTAGAAATTATTTTTTTAAAATCAGATTTTGAAGTACTTTAAGCCACTAAGAGCTTAGAATCACAAAAGGATAATGACAAAATAAATTAAAAAAAAGTAAAATCTTAAATTTAATTTTATGTACTCTATACGGTCTCATAAAGTTTAGCTCTAGCACATTTCTAGTCCACAGCCCACACTATGGACTAAGTGCAGAGACTGATTGTTATTAAAGTTCAAAGGATGCATTGTAACAGTTGATCGGGTATCTTGCCCCTCAGTGAAATGTTCCTTCTATTATCACTGCTTCTCCCATTTTGGCAATAGCTTTTACTTTCTTCATGGATGTACATGATGAAAATGATGGAACCAAAATAAGATAATCTCTCTAGAATGCCAAATACACTTGCTGCATATATAATGAAGTTTTCATTTGTCAGATGGGTGTCTAATACATCTCATGCTGAATTTCATCCTGTTATTCCTTAGCCTGTTGTAGGAAATGCAAAGGCATTCCCTAAGCGCACCATCTTGTTTCCATCACTTGTTTGAGTTGCGGACTTGCAGGGCAGAAGATCCTCCTTCTAGCAGTAGGTGAACGGGCAGGCCTTGTGGGTCTGTCAGTATTCTGTAGGGAACCCAGGGGAGTTTCCAGGAGGCACAAGTGGAAACCTCCCAAGGCTCAGCCCCGCCAAAGGTCCTGGGGCAGGAGGGGAGCAGGGGAAGGTGGTAAGCGTGTGAAAAGGTGCACAGGGAGGACCTTACAGCAGCTTTCCAGTATCTGAAGGGTGCCTACAGGAAAGCTGGAGAGGGACTTTTTACAAGGGCGTGTAGTGATAGGATGAGGGGTAATGGCTTCAAATTGGAAGAGGGCAGATTTAGAATAGATATTAGGAAGAAATTTTTCACTAGGAGGGTGATGAGGCACTGGAACGGATTGCCCAGATAAGCTGTCGATGCCCCATCCTTGGAAGCGTTCAAGACCAGGTTGGTTGGGGCTTTGAGCAGCCTGATCTGGTGGGAGGTGTCCCTGCCCATGGCAGCGGGGTTGGAACTAGGTGATCTTTAAGGTTCCTTCCAACTTAAACCATTCTATGATTGCATGAAATTGGTAATATGTTCAGCCATTTAGAAGAGATTGAGTGGGAGAAATTTAAGAGGTATTGCCCCTCAGCTGAGGTACAACAGGTCTCTTGGTCTGTGCCTTAACTAGCTGCAATGCGAGGTAAACCCGATTATTTCAGATTGCCTTCAGTGGTATTTGCTAACAATTAAAGCTTAACCTCCCTCTCAGCTGATGACTCTAAAAAATGGCTGAGAAAGGATGACTTCCCATAGTACTTTACTGTCTGCCATGCCTCAGGCAGGGATACTTCAGGAGGAGATGGTGAATTTTAATACTGGAAGCTTATGCCTTGCCATTATAGCACTGTGGCTCTCCAGGCCTGAGGTTCTACCCATCCAACGTAATCACCCAGCACAACTCAGGGTTCTGAAACAAGAAGCACATTGTGGAGTCGTTCAGCAGTTTGTCATATCTTCTCTCATCTGCAGCCATAGTTTGCCTCAGGCCTGTCTGTGGAGGTGTGCTGGCATGGAGGGTAAGCATGCTTTTATGTCATGCAGCATGGTAACGGTGTGCAGATTATATAGTGCCTCTGCTCCTTCCATGGCTCTGCTTGGCCCAATGGCCAGCAGATTTTAGTTGAACCAGAACTGACATTTCCATCACTGAAATCCAGTGCTTGGTCACTGGTATGGTCAACCAGGACCATGAATTTTTCTGAGCAAAAAATATGCTGGTAGGCAATATCATCTCATTTGAAAGAGTACACTGCCCCCATCTATATTAAATAAACAAACATGGTGGTTTTTTTGGCAGCCATCAAGATGAAGAACCATCAATATCCAAGCCACGATCTTTGTCTGTGAGGCTACTGTCTAAATAGAGGGAGGTGACCACTTTCTGTCTTGAAGGAAGAGTGGCCAGTATCTGTAGCCCAGATAACAGTGCATGTGCACATACATTCCTGCATACAGGAAGGGATTTTGGCCATGGTGTGCTTCTTCTCTGGAGAGGTGCTATGTCCAGAAGAGAGGGAGAATTTCAGACGCATCTCTCTTGGCAGTGTTTCACATTGGCTGGCTGTAGCTCCTTCTGTTTGTGCGCGTTACGTATTCTGGCTCTGTTTTTTGAGTCCACAGCTGGCGCCTGACTTTTGGGCTTCATAATATTTAGCATCCAAACATGTGAGCCTCTTCTGCGGTCTGGCCCATCATTCCTAACCTGTACAGATTGTTAACTGGAGTTCAACAGTTGATCTGCTTAGCTGTGGTTGCAAATTCTGCTAAAAATGCCTTGATTTTTAGGCATCTAAATAGTTTTATAAACCTAGTATTACTCCTTTCAGTTAACTGAAACCTGCCTTTGGCATGCTGTGCAATTCCCTGTCTATATGTGTCAACATGAAAGCTTGTCCTTAACCCTTGAGATATGTAAAGTTGCATAAATTACACATTGTACACAATTTAGATATAAGCAAATCCAGAAGAATGTATTAAAACCCACAGAATCTTATTTGATGTAACACAATCAGGTGTAGCCATCCTTGCCAATATGGGTTATATTGCATTTTCAAAGATTGTCTCTGGAGTTATAAAGGAGATAGGTTGAGCAGAAGGGAACCTGAGATAATAAAACTTTATCTGAAATTCTATGAATTAACCCTCGCCTTTGAATTTGGCCAAGCAAATGAATATGTATAAGAAGCCCAAACAGGTATAAACTAGTGCATGAAAGGTGTCAGCTACATCTACATGAGATTGTGACATTACCTTTGTGTTTAGCTCCGAAATGGTGAAAGCCAGGAAACAACACTGTTGGGATCAGTTATCCGGAAGAAGAAACACGCATGATTCTTTCTTCTGTTGTCTGTAAAGAAGCTACTTTGGTTACAGCCTTTTTGTGTTCATGTATGTTCAGAAATCTTCCTCAAATGGTGTTTACTATGTAGGTTAAGTCATCCTGATTCAGTTAGTGCATCCTAGAGTAGTATACTGTTCTGAAAGGCCAGCCTTGGTGTATTTCTGTAACAATACTCAAAAGGTGGTACAAATACTTTCACGTAACATAGTGGAATACTTTTTGGGTATTTTCTGTGGAGCTCCAGTTCCATCCAAACATAGAACATAACATTCGTATTTTGTATTCACGGAGACCTTCATAAGTAAATTGCTTTTATTGCCTGAATTTAGATAGATTGGGGTTCAGAGGTGTAGTTTATGCTACACAGTAACTTCATATTCAAAATGGGCTTAGAGCTCAGGTCTCCTATGCAAATACTGAAATTAATCTGCTTCAGCAAAGGCTTTAACTTGTTTGCTAACAGTGCCCTGGGTAAATTGTGTTCTTCCATACTCTTCATCCCATTAACACCCTCAAAGTAACAGAGGTGATGACTTGTAGAAAATTAATAATACATTTATGGTATTTAGATGTTGGCCAAGTGATACATGCTCTAGGGAGAAGAATCAGTCCTCTTCGTGCCCTTTACCTTCATTATGCTTTTCTTCTCACTTTGGTTATTTCTTGGCATTTCTTGGAACTATTCCTTCTCTGTTCACATAAGAAAGCATGTGATGTACCTTTGCTTGTTGTCTGGTTCTCTTTTCCCTAATTCTCTGGAACTACATCTTCAGGTAGGATTGTCTGGTTGTCCTTAATCCAGATTTTCTAAAATAGCTTCTTCTTGTAGGAGCTCCTTGCCTTCTTGATGGCCTTGCTGCCTTATTGGCAACTATTTTTACATCTTCCTTTTATACCTTGTAAATAGCACATCATAAGGAATGCAATGGAATTGTTGCTTCTTCCTTTTTGTTCTTTAGTTTGTCAGTCTCTGGCATCAGCTCATCAAATGCAAGCTTTGTACCAGGCTTCAGTGACAGGTGCACATTCAGAGACCATCTGTGCTGACCCATCTCTTCCCATGTATGTACAATTTCATTTATTCTAAAATTTACAAAATTTAGCTAATAAGAATTTGTTCAAGTTGACCTATCCTTGTTGCCATCTAACATTTTTTTGTATTTCACCCAGAGTTAATATCTTTGGTTTTAGTTTACAGAAAGGGACATAGAGGATCATTATGCAAACTCCTACTACATGTTCCTGACCTATACCAGAAAACAGACGCTCAGCTTTGTGATGCTTTGCCTCTGAGGGAAAACCAGTGATCTTTGTTGTTCTTTTAATTTATATTAATTTTATGGGAGCCCATCTGGGCCCTGAAGATCCAGGCTTGCCAATACTGGGTACAGAAGAGAAGAAACAGAATAGTTCAGTATGATCACTGTCAAATATGCAGGCTCCACAGCCTCATTTCACTAGGTTGAATGGGTCTCCCCATTTTGTAGGTTGAAAGTCTGAAGAGATCTTTTATGCCTTGCCTTTGGGGTATGGAGCTTTAACAACCTAAGATGATTCCTGTTTCATCTGAAATGTTTTAATCTTAGACACCTGAGGTCTTGGAGATTTGACACTCACTTTGTGGCTTTGACCACGTCAGTTTGCCTTTGCTTTACTCAGGCTGGTAGGCAAGTTGGACAAAGCCATTTTCTGAGTTCAAACTACATAAAGTTTGTAGGGTACTTGTAAGATCAGCATCAGGATATGACTCTTACTTCTCGGACTGTGCTCATTCCTCTAAGCTTCCTGTTTGCTGAAGGTTTTTTCATAAAAAGCTTCCTCTTGCTGCTTTTCAGAGTTTGGTATTTTTACAAATCAAATTAGGCTTGGTGCTTCTTTTTGTCATAACTGACGTAAAACACTATTAAAAGACATTTTCAATGTTGTAAAATGATTATGTTTTGACAAATCTGAGAACATTCAAATTTCATCGCCTCTCCCCAGCTGTAGCATTCCAAGCAGCATGGAAGATAAGAACACACTGTTGTTATTAGGAGACAAATGGTTTGTAAAATGGATTCAGGAATTCCCTAGTAAATGCAAGTTACTAGACTGCTTCTTTATGAAATAAATTTGGATTTTTGATAAACAGTGTAAAATATCAGAGAAACATGGATCATCCATATAAATCTGTCTATAAAAGTGCATGAGGTTTAACACAATTTGCTTTTGCTTGGGAAAGTGATTACTGCATATACTGTAGCTCATGCTGAGGAAGTGACGCTATAGGCCATAAACTACTATATCAATGATCTCTCTACAGTGCATGGCATTACATACTCAGAAGACAGCTTTGTTTTCTATAACTTGGCCTGGAGGTAAATACAAAGATCATGGTAGACTTATGTTCTGTACTAATAGTCGCAGAATTCCTCACAAAAAGTTTGCTGGCAAGAAGCCTCACTTTCCTTAACCCCCTTCCCATACTTGCTTCAATCGGAGCTGACAGAAGTTATATTTTTTAAGAGGGGGCATCTATCCAAGTTCTGTCACATCCCATCGTGCAGCAGTATATAAAAGTGATTTGCTCATATGAGAGGCCCTCTCTTTCTTTAGGTCGCCTTTGTTTAAAATCTAAATTACTGAAATAGCCCAGGAACAATCCCTGTGTTATGAATGTTTGGTAAAAATGTGGCTTCCTTTTATTTTAGTTTTCTGTTAGGAATGTTCCTTTAAGAGTTACTATAGCAATGCAAGCTGCTATTGAGACTGTAAACATTAATGATGACTTGGAAGTTGACACCCTGCAAAAACATTTCAGTCATTCTAAGAAAGACTTCCAACAGCACTGCCATAATATGCAACTCCTACTGAGAACAGCAGGATTCAGAGTTTTTTAAGAAAATAGTCTATATACTAGACAGCAAAACTGCAATGAAGGGAAAATAATATACTCTGATTTTGCAACAAACCAAAATTCCCATTTCAGCATATTCTGATGCCATATTTGTTATATTTTGGGAGGTCTGTCAGGCCACTTTTAAAGCAACATTTGCCTGCCAAGTCCAAATTGGCTCTATATCTCTCTGGAATCAAAGTTTTGTTTCTATTGTTGTTTTTGCCTTTCTTTTGCAAATGCAATAAAAATATGTGCTAGTTTACATGTGACCATGGATATCATTTATCATGTAGGAAGCACAGAAACAACCAACCACCAACCCAACCAGATGCTCACAGAATATCTTGAGAGGACAAAATCCAAATTTTGGCTTCACTCCAAATTTGGAACTTTAAAATAGAAAAGGAAAATCACAGCTTTGTGTCTCAAACACGTTTTCTGATTGGTTTTCACAAATACAGTTTGTAACATAGGCTGAAGAATGCTGGCTTTAGTTGCTGCTTACAGTGAAGGACGCTCCAGTATAATATGTATATGTATTTAATGTTCACTAATGCACAGACCCTTTAGGAAGCAGCAGAATAGGAGTTAACAAAGCTGAGACAAAAGGCAAATAGTTCTAGCGACTCATGGCTATTTAATTTTCTCTTCCCAATGAACTATAATATTTGGGCTTACTTTACAGCTAATTTTAGGTATGTAGCACAAGTGGAAATTTATTTAACTAACAATTGTCAAATCAAAAAAGCACAACAAGACAAATTCACAAAATATTAATCTCCCAGGAGCATTGCTTCTGCAGAGGCCAAAGATGTTGGTGATGAGCTGGATCTTTCCTGCCTTCTTCCTGTGGCACACTGGAGTCCTTGTGGCTTTTGGTCTTTCACAGTATAGGTCGTAAGCTTGTTACAGGGTGTTGGGAAGTATTTTGTGGTTTGTGGGGACCCTTCTGGACTAAAGAACTCTTTTACGTTGTTGTCTGTGACTGTAGGAGCCTGGACTTATGGTCCTCTGCAGCACTATGATTCTGGAAACTTTGTTTTCATTTGCAACAGAGTTGATCTCGAGGGTAGATTGTGTTCCCCTGCTGAGGTTGCTATGTGTGGACTCTTGTAAATACAGCAGCCAGTAATTTTCTGACTTTTTCTGGTGTTGCACCACCCTTTCACAAGACTCTATGTAGGGGCCGTGCCACTTCAGCCTTTGAGAATCCCCAAATCTGGAAGGTACGAGCTGTTTAGACTTGGTTAAGGGCTTAAAAAATGGACAATTTCAGATTTTAAATAAGTCTATTTTTTAAAATCTCTTCAGGGACAAACCTGCAATATCTAAAAATTCAAATTCTTAAAGTAATCAAATATAAAAATTTTGTAAACAACAAATAAATGTTTGTCTTCCACTGATTTCTTACGTTTGACATCAGGCTGTCTAAGCCAAGTACAAATACCCATAGTCCCTGCTCTCAAGGTCTCACAAAGCCAATAGCTTTGTGAATCAGAGCATGGGAGGTCATGAAGGGCACAAAGAGTTTGCTGCAACAGTGCCCCATGCAGAACATACCTTGTTTTAGTGACAGGACAGACATTTCTAAGCGTGTCCGTCTTCTTGAAAGCTGGAATTTCTTCATAATTCGGAGAACCCTGGTAATCAGAATTTGAAAACTCACAGGAAGGTAATTTGGAGTCTAACCATATAGCTCCTATAAGGACCATTTTTTTAGTGTGTGGGTTGACACAGGGGTGCTAATGCACATTAATGTTCCCAATGGTCGTTAGAAGGGCCACTGTAGGAATGGCTCTGTTACCTGGCTGATATGAGCTATGTTTTCAGCTGATCCTTTTAGTCCCCATTTTGAACCTACGTAGCCTGTTCTGGCGGGAGATCTTTCCCCATTGCCCATACACACCTCGTTGTGTGCTGCTCCAGAGGAGGCAGCAATTGTATACCACAATGCCATGTCTTCATCTCTCCTAGGTTTTCGCCTTCTCTTTCTGACCTTCTCTGAGTATGTTCTTAAATGTTTCACAATACTTTCAAACAATTTGGATACAGGACAGCACTAGCTCTTAGCAGTTATCTGACTACTGGCCACTTAAATCTTTAGAGGCCATACTGAACACATGGTCTGTTTTGAGCTTAGAAAACACCTTCCATGTCAGCTTCTATGCTCTTTCTCACAAGTGTGACAGGCTTTGTGTATTATCCTTAACAAAAAGCACCAATAGAAAAAGATGTTTTGAAACACAAGTGTTTTAATATTGCTATGTTTTTAATTTTGTGTGTTGATTGAGAGCTCTTGTGCTGTTGTTTTCAGGAAAATGAATGTAGGTTTTATAGGAAAAAAGTAGCCAGAGAATAGTAAACTAGTAATACACATTACGGAGAATGTGTGCATCTACTGCCTGCTAGGAATGGAGTACTCTCTGAACGACACCTGCCAAAAGCCAGAAGGTCTCTGTAGCACAGTTGTGCATTGGTGTGTTAGACATTTTTCTGTAGATTTTCGGCATATTGAGGATGTAGTTTGAGATTCATTGGGGACATTGCATGGAAACAGCCTCCGCACCTATTCACATTTCTACCTGTTTACCAGTGACAGGTGCTTTGCTGGTGATGTTGCAATTCCAAACTTCTGTGACATTGAACCAATGCAAAAGTATTGCAGCCTGGCTGGACCCCAGGGTCTAGTCCTGTGCATCACCCTGCATGGCGCAGGCCTGCTGCAGAGCAGGGGGAACCAACCATGAAAACCAGAAAGCCCTCAGTGATAGCTGCCAGAAAGGCACTCAGGGTGCTGAGTGTACCACCGCCCGGCCCTGTAAATTTTTTCTCTTATCCTAGGAGGCTGTGTTCAAGGTCAGCTTTGATACGGTGCAGCTGCGTAGCCTTGGATGGAGCTGCTGCCAAAACAATTGATAGTCAGAAGTCTGGTCTGGGGCGACTGAGGGAGCCGTGTTCAGGGTCAGGCCCTTGCTCTCGGTCCTCTCCTGAGCTACACTGCAGGTGCGCTGTGCTGGCCCTCCTGCTCGCCTCTTCCTCACCTCGCCTCGCCAGTCTGAGTTTTTGGCCTGACCCCAGACCTGCCTTGTCCCTACAGCCATGTCCAGCAGTCAGTGGGCTGTAGCTGACCCTGGCTGCTGCCACTGGACCTGCTCTGTTCATCTTGTTTGGGTGCTGTGGGAATGGGCCCCAGTCATGAGGCAACACTTCTGCCTGCCTTGGCATCCCCTCAGCTCCCTGCTCGCCCTCCCTCGCGCAGCAGCCCCTCTATTGTATCTCCCTGATAAAACTCTAGGGATGTGCAAAAATGTCATGGTATTTGGATTTGTATATGTGGATCATGTTTTTTTTTTGGCTTTAGTTTCACTAACAATTAAAAATACAGCTCCCATTGCAACTCCTTAGCTACCTACTTACCATTTTATTTTGATAGGGACTAAAGAGTTAAGCAAAGATTGGGACCTTTTGTTGTAGGTAGGGTAAAAGGTTTCAAAAAGCCCTGTCATTTGCTGCCATTCATCATCAGCAAAGTATTTCTGTATCCTGACAAGAGGTCCCTAACGGTACAGCTAAGTGTGAGCAAGTCTGATAGTAGGACTCCCAACATCTCAGTATGCAAAACTGAATAATGCACGACCAGGCAGAATACATGGTACAAATTATGGATGACAAAAATGGTACATGAATGTTGTTCGGATAGGAAAGAAAACTTTCAGTCAGTATAAGGCCAACAGCAGAGGGAAAAATAGAAGAATTAGGATGTGCAGAGAAGGCTAAAATCCACAATACTTCAGATGAGATTTGAAAAGCCATGGGAAAGCGATGAGAGAGGACAGGACAAGACATGGGTTGTCAGAGCTGCTGTTAAGCGGTACAATAACCTAATTGTACCCCTGAAAACTAGAGAGATATTAACTGCATCCATGTCATAGTATACGTACATGAGCTCAAAACGGACCTGCGATTGATTTCACCTGACATTGAAATTCATCAGGACTTGCAGCTTGCATGCATATTTCTGTCTGGAAAGTTTGTGGTGGCCAGGGATGATGGGGCAAGCTGAAAAATGAACCTGAGGTACACTGCAGGGCCAGCACACTGACTCAGCTGGTGAAAGGTCCTTCTTGAAAGCTGCCATTGCTGCTGTCAGCTGTGGAGTCCGCATGTCAAACACTGTGACTGTTCTCAGGCTAATTTCTAGTAGATACCCCCAAATTTCTGTCAGAATTAGTACTAGTGAGCTGTAGTTCCAGGAGATATGACACCACAGCAGGACCATGACAGCATAGCTCTCCCTGGTGAGAGGTGATGTACGCTTGCAGGTTGTGCTAAAGGAGCCAAATGTATCTGACGTATAGATAATGCACTCTTTGCTGTTTGCTGTTAATCATCTTGGCACTTACAGAAGCATGAATTCCAAGACAAAAAACTGTGTTTCAAAGAGTATAGGAAGATTTCCTTTTATTTGTTGCCTTCTTGCATAAGGTGACAAAACCGCACCAGTTCCCTTCCAGCTTTCTGAAAAGAACATCTAAGTTTGGTGCAGTAAAAATATCCTGGCACCCAACTACCAGTCTCTGAAAATAGGAGTGTATAACTGAAATGGGGAACTGGGAATAGAAGTTGACAGGGGCTCTTCTGCTTTACATATACAGCACAAAGTCCAGAAATACAAAGACAAAGGGAAAGAAATGCATTATCTATCTAGATTGCAATTTTATAGAGTGGAACTGCCTCAGGAGCAGCCCATCTCTTGCACACCTGCCTACTTCTACTTGGGTGTCAGGACGGAAAAGCAAGGTCCTTCACTACATGGGGTAGGTGATTTCGCAGCTGCTCTAGCCCATATCAGAAGTAAAGGGAAAAGAAGAACGGGGAGTAAAATAGCCTTCCATTTACTACTTTTGCTTATTTCGTTCCAGTCTACTGACTTGAGAGAAGCATTTCTACTCCTCCATTACTGTCCAAGTCTCTAATAATTAATTCCCCAAAGGGTACAAGACAAACTTTAGGGCCTCATGGCTTGTCTGCACGGAGAAGTGGAAGTTAAGTAAGACTCTGTATGTTGATTTTCTGCTAAATCAGTACATAGCTGTGATGAGTGATATACTTGAATTCTTTTCAAAACCAACACCAAAAAAGTATTGCAATACCACAAAGTATTGTGAAACCATTAAACTAGCTATAATTGGGGTGAGGGGAGGCTGTGGTTAGGGGCAAGGAGGGGTTTTTCCATTATTTCACTTATTCCACATTATGTCCACGTTCTCAAATCATCCGATTTTGTTGTGGGACGAGAATTTGCTCTGTGGGACTCCACTATCTGTTCTTTTGTTTCTGGGCCCCCCACCCAGACCACCTCAGCACACCTTCCTTGTCTTACCCCTTCTTCTGGGGACCATGGATGGTATGTATGTGGCAGAATTTCTCTGTTGGAAAGCTGGACAACTACCAGATAAGGTAATGGAGATGTGTTACCTCCTGCTAGCCTTTTTCCATGACATTTCTAGAGTGGAGGAGCCACATTCAATGTTCCCCTTGAATGTTTCGCTGCCCCAGTGAGGACAGGCCTCAGAATTTGGTCCAAGCTAGTTACATGTGCAGCTTTGTGACTGCGACTAGCCCTGTGAAGTGCAGAGTGACTCACGCACCACTTCCAGGACTGAGACTAAAGTTGGTTCATGGAGAAGTGAAAATTGAGTAAGATAACTATGACACAGGGATATTTGTTCATTAACAGTTCAGCGTTACAGCTGTGGCAATATGGGGAACTGAGTGTACCGAATTTCTGAATCATCTAGCTCATTAATATTTTTCTGTTCTTTCGAGGAGAATTGACTTGGACAATATTGGTTGTAGACGGGCCATTTTCAGTGTGTTGCAACTCCTGTTTCTGCTGCTTTTCTGTTTGTCAAAAGGTGTATTCCTAACAGGAAAAAGGGCCCAAAATCTAACTATATGCTTGGAAACTCAAATTACTTGAAGTGACGTGCTTGAGTGTAAGTATGCTTGTGCTCATGTGCATGTAGTGAACTATAGTACACCTACACAGATAACGAAGATAAATTAGTACAGTTATACAAGGAAGATGTATTTGATAGTCAGTAGAATTTAAATAAGTATCAGTGCTTTCAAATATAAACTTCTATTCACATAATAAGAAAGCTATTCTTTGAATGTATATAATTAGTGACCGAAATTCAATAGCTAATGAGATGAAGTAGATTAACATTTTTTGTAGTAAACCAAAATAAATTATAATCAGTGTGTTTCATTTAATTGCATCAGTAGCTGCAGTTATGACCTTTAATTTGGTATATTATACTATTTTGTTAACTGTGTTATTCATCCTATGCGTCGTCTACCAGGCTGATCTTTTATTTGTATGGCAATAAGCTGTAATCTGCATTCAGTTACTAATACATACAGAGAAGTAATAGACATTACGAGAGAGGAAATCCTGCTATAATCTGATCTATTTGGAAAACAATGTAGAAGTTGCATAAATGGGCCTCATAAAAATCAATCAGTATATGCTATGGCACCCTACAGGTTAAAAGTGAATGGTGTTTGGACAGATGTGGTTACCCATTGGTGCCTAATTATGGTAGTTGTCAGGGCAAAACAAAATATCTCCACTTCTCTGCCAGCACGCTGGTGACCCTCATTGTTTAAGCACAAATTATACTTACAGAGTCCTCTGTCTACAGCTTCTGTTGTTCAGAGACAGCGCTTGACTGTTCAAGTGCCTGCCTACAAAATCTTTGCAATTAAAGATCAAAGAAAAATTGGCACATATATTGGTAAAGGAAGGGTTAAAGGCATCTGCAGCCTGAGAAGAAGAGGGAGACCTATTTCGTTCTGTGGCATGTCTGACTCAGCTGGAGGGTGTGCCTAAATGAGCTGTATTCCCTAGAGTAAGGGTGGACCAGTTTATCCATCATGAGCACCGTAAAGCAGCATTAACATGATACCTACTTACCTGTGGCTAGTTCTGGGCTCTGTGTGCCTGTGGGAGCTGCTTGAGCCTTCTGCACAGCTTGTGGAGCTCTGCAATAGATGTTGCTACGATAGAAAGGCTGCAAATCTTTGGGTTTTCTTGGAAAGTTGGAGAATTTTTGGAGATTTCCTCATTTCTCTCTGTATAGGATGATAAATCCAGCTGCTTAGACTAGATATTGCAGCAAATCTACCTTCCTTTGCTGGGGGGGTTCTGTAGATACAATATAAAGGGCCTTTGTCTTGGGCAGCAGAGCTGTAGGGACATTGCTGCCTCATGGGCTTCAGCTTGTAAAATTTACGCTTAATCTCCCTGTGGCAGAAAACTGTGTGGCTGGTCTGCAGTTGTAAGTGTCAGTGGCCATGCAGCACCCCTCTTGTGGGCAATGACAAGCAGGAAAATGTCTCATGCAACAGCAGCATAGTGGGTACCTGCAGCTACACCCTGTCCCACTTGACTCTGTTGATATCAGGGCTATGTTGAAAAAGACAGTTATGAGTATTTTTAAGACTGTCATTATTTCTACTGTGTAAGGAGGCAGGTATCACACGGCACAGATGGCATTGTCCTTGTGGGCATCTCTGAAGTACTATCAAATATTTATCTGCAAGTGCCATGCAGCCAGGATGGTGCCAGTCATCAGCTGGATAGCATTCAAAAGTAAGTGAGGGAAACTCTTTGTGAGATAAGTGTAGAAATAAATCCTGATGAATGCAACTGAGTGGATCAGATAATACTTGGAATAATTCCAAAGCTTTCAGTTATGTGTCTCTACAGCTAGATAAAATGTGTCATCTAGGGTGTAGTGTACAAACGGAACAGATAATTCTGTGCTTGCCATAAATCTGGGTTAATTAGACTACTAAATGCAACTACTTAGCTTACTAAAAGACAGCATGATAAGACTCAATTTTGCCACTCAGTATTTACTGATGCTAAAAAGCTTTTTGCCTGAGGAGGTGTTGGCAAGCACAGCTGGAGGAGTAGTGTGGAGTCCAGTTTGCTCCCTGCAGGCAGGATGAGTCAAATTCAGTCCTACTATATTTGGGTGTAGCTCTCCTTGTCTTCAACCAGAACACCCACCACTTGCACATGGCAGAAACATTGGCCTCAGTCAAAATGTTATTTGTGAGGCTATAATGATGTAATTTCTTGGGTATTGGATTTCTATATGCATCAAATTAATGTGCCCATGCATATAAGAAACTGCTCGTTGTGAGTTCATGTGGATTGTGAGACATACTGGACCCTGTCATCCTGGAAATTGATGGTAGGTTTGTTTCCTTTTAATCCTTAAACTTTTCATTGTAAATGAAGTTAATTCACACTGAAACCACAGAACAGAGCTTCTATTTGCCTGCTAGAAAACTGTAGGTATATTTATTATTCCGTAAGGCTTTAGAAGCAAGCACAGATACTTACAGACCAACTCTATGTACATTGGGTCAAGGAAGTTGAATATAAGCATGGTGGAGTCAGAGGGCAAAAGTGATGAACTTCCACAGGTAGCTGAGGTGCATTCACATTCAGGGACAAACTACATTCCCAGACACGTAGGCTACCCAATATTTAAAAGTGTGCATCTCTGTCAGAAAAATATGGGAATGTCTTAGTAACTCAGCATTCTTTGGTGTAGAAAAGAGATGGGTGGGGAGATATGCTAGTGGTCTATAAAATCATGAGAAGCATGGGAAGGTAGACAGGGCTCACTCTCTCTTTCAGTAAAAGAACCAGAGAATTTCAAGTGAGGTTGGCAGGAAGTAGGCTCACACAAGAGAGGGTGGTTCTTTACACCACAGAGCTCCTCACCAAAGGGCTGTGTGGTAGGCAGGAGCTCGCCTGGTCTCAAGTGATGACTGGGCAAGTTCAGGATGAAAGAATTCAGTCAGTGTTACTAAGTATGTGAAAACCACATCCAGCTCAGGAAGATCCTGAGGTGAGA
>SAYO01029697.1:201000-215148 GCA_004023745.1 Recurvirostra avosetta | reverse complement strand
GATGATCTTAAAGGTCACTTCCAACCTCAACAATTCTATGATTCTATGATTCTGTGATAACAACTTGCCCCATTTTGTGGTCATGGACGCTGAAGTGCAAAGGATGTTAAATAGTCTGGCAAATGCCACCTTCAAGTGGAAAGCACAGATGTGGTTATCTAAGTCTGTGTGTTCCCTAGCAGTTTCTTCCAGAGTGTGCTGCCCTGTTGTTGCTCACACCTGCCCCAGCTATGTATACAAGTATTAAACCATGTATGTGTTCACACCCAGAGTATGCATTGTCATTCCATAGTATCAAAAAATTTGGAAATAAGGCTGAGGAGTATACCCCTCTGATAGACAGCCACAGTTATGATGCAAACTATTGGATTCATTGAAGAGGTATTAAAATAAAACAGTCATCACACATGACTGTGTGATACAGGAGGCTTCCGCCTGGCCTTGAAATCTTTGAGTTTGTGGCTACGTGGCAGAAAGTCAGCAAAATCATGTGTAGATTTACTTTATAAAATCAGGTAAGTACCTGTTCAGGAAAAATTTATTAAAATATCCTGTAAGCGTGCATCCTATTCACAATGACCTTTACAGCCATTTGATTTTAACATTCTTACTGTCCACATTTTCTACACTAAGCTTACTAAACATATTTTTAATTCCATTAAAATCCTCAGCTTCAGGTTCTGCATAAAATATCAATATTATTGATTCATCCTTTTTCTCTCCTCAGGGCATGGTTTAATTTCACATCAATTTGTATAATGAAAAAAGGAGTGAATCTGCCAGAAATGAATGCTAAGAGAAAATGCTAAAAATCAATTAAAACGCCTTATCAGCTACAAAGATAGTCATATCCTCTTACTAATGAAGGAAGATATATTGCAACATAGAAAATCAGAGCTGAACTGATGCCTATTTCCACTAGCAGATTTTGTACTTCATTTGGCTACAATGGTTTTATGCTGATGTATTAGAATTTAATTTGCCCATTATCAACATTAAATTTGTGGAAGATTAAGTACACAATTAAGTCCAACAGAAAGAAAATTTAATTATCAAATTAAATAATCAAAAATATTTTTATCCCTTTCTATTTTGTTAGGTATTTATTTTTGTTTCATCAGCATGAACCATTTGTACAGTATGACTTCTACTCACAGCCAGTACAACCAAATGTAAAAACAAGTGCATGTATTTTAGATACTCAATAAGTCCATTTTAGCAGTAAGAGATACTTTTTTCTCAGAATGAAATCTTGCTCTTGATTAATCATTGAAAGACTTACCATTGAATTCAGTGGTGACAGGATTTTACCCCATGAGGTATGCACAGAAATATATTCATCTTGTAGAACTCTAGAGATGTTGGCTGGAAGAAACTTCGAGCCCAAATTTCCATCTGCAGTAGGACCACTTGTCTAGCCAAATCTTGAAGACTTCCAAGGTTGAAGTTTTTACAGTCTCCCAGGGTAGCTGTTAGACTGCTGCTGGATCAAAGTGATGCTGTTTAAAGTCTGACCTTCAAAACACTTAACACTGGGATTTTACACGAAGAGCATCAGGTGCTTAGATCTTCTCAAAAACGGGTCTTGTCTTCAGAGAGTTAAGTTCTAATTTTTTCAGTTGCAGTCTCTCTGTTTGTTTAACATATGGTTTACTTTTATGATTGGCACATGTTTTGTGATCATGAAGGTCATTTCAACCTTCTGGCTAACATGGCCCAGTTCCAGGACACACTGTATTGCCAAATACCAACAACATAAATTAAATTAGTCTTTTCTTAGGATCTAGAAAGGGAATCGAAGTGTTGGGTAATACGACTTCACCAACCTCTGTTACTTAGATGATAGATAACTGAGATTTGAAATGATATTCTGTTAGCTGGGACCTGTGACAGAATTTTGTTATTAGGAATGAGATTCCATATGGAAAGTTTTCAGTATAATTCAAAAAGTTAATTTTCATCCCTTGTATAATGTGATGTGTTCTTAAGCTTAAGTGGTAGTTTAAATGCAGTAAGGAGGAAAGGATCCCGAAGTATATGTGATGTTCTGATTGTTTGTTATGTTTTATCTATGTAAGGCCATGAACATTAATATTCCAGAACAATATGAGATTTTATTAAGTCAATAAACAAAGCCTTTGAGAACTTACATTTACTAACTTCTAAAAATAAATGTCGAACCTTTTGTTCCCTTTTACTACAGCCTTTTTGAACACTAACCCTCCAAACCTTTATTCTTTTAAATATAAACCTGCTAGTGTATCAAAGTGGAGACCAATAGTGCACAAAAAGATAAGCTTTTACAGTGGCAATTCCAGAACTCTATTAAGTAAAATTATTAAGGATTTTAAAATAAATGGGCAATTTATCTTAAGCGAGGAGGGTTGTGCCAATTTCATTAAGCAAGAATTTTACTTGGTAGTCCATCCTTATAGGTGCCATAAAATGCTGCATTTTCAAAAGTGTTTTAAATCTTTGAAGATGCAGATCATTTACCCGTAATATTTTCAAAATCACTGTAACAGTTTTGACGTATGGTGTTTTTAAAAATCACAGCAGAAGCTGCCTACAACTGTTGAATATCTAATTCCAACTAATGTCTACCTAATATCTACCTAACATACTACAGTAGTGAACTATCACTGAGCTATCACTGAATAACAAACACATATGCATGGCTTTTGTCCCTTACTATGTCTTTGTACCTTCCATTCATTCCCCTAGATGATCTACAAGCCAAACATCATCCTAATTCTGAAGTTTAGCAGTAAATCGTGAATACAAATGTGTATCAATGTAAGAAAGACAAATACGGATTTTAATGGTAGATTTCTCTTTTTTTTCTTTCTTTCTTTTCAAATTGGTATAGCTTTTTAGAGTTTAAAATCGGAAGAAACTTTTTCAAATATTTTTAGTGACTTCTGTATAACATAGTTCATAGGACTTTCCTGTTTTATCCAAAGGTATCCCAAGGGAAGAAAGTAATTTTCTGTTGAATGGTTGTGGCTTGGGTTTCCTCTTTGTTAAAAAGGAAATAGTTTGTTCAAATCTGTCCTGGAGGTAATATTCAGAAATATTGCTAGTATAAAATACAGACAGCACTAAATTGGATTTATGGCCCTTAAAATTTGGCTGTGAACGCATGCAAGTTGAACCTAAAGGATAGCCTAGAATAAAAAAAAGAAATGGTAGAATTGCTTTTTATGATAAGAGTATCTTCCTGCTTCTTATGTCATGGATGTAAATGTGATCCTGCTTCTCTTGATCATCTATAATTAGATAATAAAATTGTCATTGGTATCTGTATTCAGGGTGTTTGAACTCATAACCAGGGCTGAAAAATCTATTTTGATCTCTGCATCTCTGAAGTCTGATGGTCAGTTAGAGACTGTATGTGATTATAGCTTCTTCTGTCATATCTGTGCCCAAGGTTGGAATTATTTTGGTGATAATCTGAATGTGTCAGATATATCCTTGACAAAGTAGTTCAAATGAGTTCACCAGGACATTTTTATGGGACAGGCCCCCATGGCAATCCTTATAAGACCCTATTTTTTAAAAAGGGCTTATTGAACCAGATCACATTCTTTGATTTTTCTTTAGGCTTCACATTTTACAAACAAGACAACCCAAGTTAGAGAGCAATATATTTGCAAAATACTATATACTATACATTACTTTTTTTTTAATGCCTTTGATATAAAGCTAAGACTTTAAGCTCTTGAGTTTTTTCAAGCTTTTTGTCTAGTTTTGCTTCCAGAGCTTCCACTGATGGCAGGATAGACCTGATTTGTAAGTTATGAACCTGTATTTGCCAATGTGACAGCTTGAAACTACTGAAAAGCAGAATCATTGGGTTTAAAAATATGTCGAAAAAAGTCATTATGAAATAAGTTTCTAAAACCTCCAGAAAATATATTTAGGGTACAGAAGTATGAAAGTATAATTGCCATTTTTTATATAAATTACGTATGTTTCCAAACAGTTAGAAACTGCAAATTAATATAGGGGAGATTAAGCATAGAGCTGAGTTAGTTGTAAATTTACGGGATTAGAAACAACAGCAAACAAGTAAGATTGATAAGATGTTTCTAAGAGAAGCTGTTGATTCAGCAAAGACTAAATGTCTTGGGGAAGCAGTCTAAATTTACCAAAATTCCATTAGTTTTCTGGCAGACATTTTGCTGATGTATCCAGTAGCATCTCAGAAACCAACCTGGCGGACAAAGGAAGAGCTCAGGGTTTCCAGGCTCCTTGACACCAAGACAGTTCACCATGTGGACAGTACCAGAGCCAGAGTCCCTCTTTCTTAGCATTTTAGCATTTTAGATAGAACAGAGTAAAGTCTCCTGGTGCTGTTCTACATGTTACATATTTAGCCAAAAGTGAAGCTCAGGGATTCAAGGGGCAAAATCCTTCTGTGTATACTGAGTATCTGAGTCCAAGTTGATGTGAGTATTGACTGTTGCCTAAATAAAGATCAACAACAGAAATTGATGGAAAAAAGGTGAAAGCAGCAAATACAGTTTTATTCAAAGTTATTAAATACTAGAGTCACAATGAAGCAAAGTCTTTGTATGTGAACACATTTTCGGATTATATTCAGTATGTTCAATTTTAGGAATAGGTTTGGCTCTTTTGACATCCAAAACACCATCTAGGCCTAAAAGCAAGCTGAAATTAAATTTATCCTGTGTTGGCTTAGTCCTAATTTCCATCAACATGCTTGAAAACTACAACACTAGTTTTAATGACAGATAAACAAGAGTTATTTGTGTGATCCAAGTAGCCTTTGTTTATGCTATTTGATGGTTTACAAGTATTTTATCAACTGGTGCTTTCACAGCTTTTTGTTAAAAACAATGTAACTAACTATATATATTATATTGATATTATAATATAACTAAAATATTACGTCATAAATGTTTAGGTTTTATAATGAGGGTTTTAACTGCTGACAAATCCAAGTGAGAATACCCATAGATACCCACAGGATACCCACATGGCTAAGAGACAGAGTCTCAGAAAGCAATAGAAAATGGGACTTCTGTTCGGCGTGAAGAATAACAAAAATCAACAAATTCAACTTACTTAGCAGCTACTTGCTTACAGTTAGCCAAAATTTCTCTAAAACCCCAAGTTCTGCATGATGATGCAGAGAAAGTTGCAGAGAAATATATCTATCCAGTCAAGATCCAGATGTTGCAACCTCCAAGTGTGCTAGCCTACTTTCTTTGGAAAAGCAAAGAATGAGTTACTTTTTAAATCTAGGTTTGTACAGTAAACTAATACAGGAAGCACATATTAAGGAAGTAGGAAGCTCATGTTTCCATCTTCTGCCTGAGGAGATTGAAAACCATGTCTCTTTTGTCCTGGAAGAACACCCAGACTCTCAAACTACAGGGTTTTTCTGTGCTTTTTACTGAAACTGTGCCAAAGGCAGGAAAACAAAAGATTCATTAAGCACAGATGAGAACCTTCTTGTACCATTAAACTGCAGCATTTTTCACCTTGAAGAATAGATCCTCCAGTTCTGGATTCTGAATGAAAAACAATTTGTGTAATTTAAAGCAAGCAGCTCTAACCACTAAACTATTAAATAAAGGGCATTTTGAGGATTAGATGACAGGTCAGTGGGGTTTTTTTATCACTTCTAGATCAAATTAAGGCAAAGTACAAAGTTTCCCTGCGTGGCTTCTAAGAGATGTGGCCACCAGCAGATACCTTTGAGAGTCTTTCATAATACAAATCAGTAAAATGACTAACAATTCAGAGATGGTCCTTATATTTTCTGATGACACAGCAATCTTTTAGTATAACAGACCTATGGAGCTAGTTCCTTACCAGGCATATATTAATTTAAATCTGAATTGATGGTTTTCTTATTTCATATTTTTGTAATGCAAACTGCAGTGGTGTCACCATTTACTAGCATCCTTAATGGATGTACCTAATTAAAATACAATATACTTAATAGATATTTGAATATAGACATAAGAAGTTATAAATACTGTCTAGTTTCTGCTTTACTAAAATATGGCATGTTTTGGGCATCACTTCCTTTCAATTTTAATTTTAATTAACTAATACTTAGGAAGAATTCTTCTGAAGGCGATGAAGGATGGAAGCTTGAGGCTTCTAACTAAATTAAATTAGGAGGGTTCCTTTTCAGCATCCAGATTTCACTCCAAGATGAGTTGTTCTACAACAGCATAACTTATAGACCTCTATTTCTTGCATCTGGCCAGTTTCTCTTGGTTTTGCCTTTCACTCTCAGAAAGTAAGATGTTTTTCATTACTTTCAAATTATTTTGATTTGTGACTGATGCAAAGGAAGTCCTAACTTCGCATCCAGTCTGCAATTCCTACGTTTAATATGTTTTTTCGTTACCATTTATTGCGATCATTTGTTTTAATACTTTCTTTTCACTCCAGATTAATGTTCAGTGCACAGCAAAATTGTCTTGCAAACCTCTTAATTATCAATTATAAGTAAATAATTCATTCATGCTTTAAAACCAAGCATTTAATGTTTTAAAAGAAAGAAAGAAAAAAACAACACACACACACCCCCTCCCCCACCCCTCAAGAACAGAAAAATCCTAACTGCAAAAAGCTCAGTTTTAGCAGCAGCTGGTTTTTGGGTGTCTGACAGAGTGAAAGTTATGAGTTAGATATCTAGAGACAGTAAAAGATTAAATCAAATGTGCTCTCTTCCAGCAGTAGTGATGTTTAAAATGCCAACATACCTACCCTGAGCACTTTTGTTTGATTTAGATCCTTAAACTGCTGTCTTTTGGAGGTTTTCTGCTCAGAACAGTGGCTAATGCTCTCGTCTCCTTAATCCCTCCTGAAGTGCCTACAGCTCCTCTGTATTGTATAAGGAATTTGCATGTCACATAGAACGATAAATTTTATTAAGATCTCTCCAAAACACAGGGGAAGTTTTGGATGCAACAAACACGATTCACAATGGACATTGAGCTGCATGAGAAGTCACCTAAGCTAGCCAGTAGGAAAAACTGGAAATGAAGGCATCCACTAGTGTAGTCACTGAAACCAGTATCCCCTACTTCCAGATGGATATGCTAACATTTACTTTCTCCCCTCCTTCTTGTCCAATATTTGGTTCTGCATAACTATCCAATTTAGTTGCTATAGCATTCTTGTGAAACTTGGATTCTTGTTACCACAGAGAGAAATAAAAATGAGCATTTATGTTCCCACATTTTCTCCCTATCCTGTTGGTAGGAGGGTAGAGTCAGGGCTGAAGGACTGGGGAGAAGATACATCTTTTCTAGAGTTGGGCATACTTTGAAAATATATAACAAAAGATGCTCTGCAAGCAAAACGGTGGTGAATGCAAGGCAATCCTGGCACAGTTAGGTGCAAGCAATGTATTTGTTTTTTACCAAAATTTCCATACTGCAGCAAAAACTCTATCAGTAGTTTAGGTGCTATGGGAATTAATTTAGTCAAATGTAAGAGTCAAGAAACTTTAGATATCAATATACTGTCATTTCACAGTATGTAAGTATTACACACTGATATTTAGCTGTGTCTCCACAGCATTTCCCAATGAACAGTTGAAATACTGTGTTGGTAACAGACATGACAGTATTTAAAAGGCAAAAAATATGTATACATGTGAACTGTATACTGATGAATGTACTGATTGAAAACAGTGAGTATGTGGAAACTTGGGTTACGAAGATCTAAGTTTGGAGACAAGCATGTGCATAGTTCAGTGAAGGTTTGAGGTCCCAGAAAACTCATAAAACATTTAATAGATAATTAAATTTCATGCCTTAACATTTGCATTCTCTTTATGTAGTCCCAGCTACAGAAAGGAACTGTTACAGGGCAAAATTATCATTTACACTGAGATACCATGGAAGTATAAGAATTTTCTTCAACGTACTAACATTTTCGTTCCATTTGTAGGACTGATAGTTATAAAACAGTATGAATAGCATTTAACGGACACATACTCAAAAAAGAAAAAAATAGTTAATAAATATTTTACTCTAATCAAAATAAGAAAATAAGATTACAGTAGCTTTCATGACATTTATTAATCTTATTCAAGAAAAACATTATATCAGTATAGTTTGTTTACCTCTTAATGTTTGTGACAAGTACAAAATATTCTGCAAGAGGCTAGATGATGGTCTAGTTGGTATAAATCAACCAGACACCACTGAATTAATTCATATAGCCATACCGTGATATGTGTCTACCAAGGTTCTCCCTCCTTGACAGTGATTTTCTCATATCCAAGGTTCTCACTTTTGCAAAAATTCACTTGCAATAAGAGGGATCCAAAGTACAGCACAAATAAACATCTCAGTTGGGTCTGTGGGGTTTTGTAGAGTGTGAGCTATTTCTAGTTTGAGCTCTCAATTAAATTTTTCTTTTTGTCTCACATCACTGATAAGGCGCCAGTGATATATGGGTCAGTTGGTATCTGTTGAGCATTGCCAATCTATTACGAACAGGTAAAATTATGACTTTGGTACAGTGACAATTGATTGTAAATTTTAGCTCGATAAAGTTAATATCTCAGACAGAAAGAGCCAGTATCTGTCATTCTATTCTATTCTAAAATGAAAGCCGTAATTCCCATTAATATAAAACATTGTCCAGGTCAGCAAGGATCCCAGCAGAAGGTCCAACAAACAGTTCACTCACTCTGCTATTTGGCAGATTCCCAACACATATTCATTGTCTGATATGTGTGACAAAGGCAGAGATTTCTGGTCCTTCTTACAGCCCAAGGCAGAAGAGGCCTTCGAATGGCCCCATCCCCTAAAAAGACAAAACTCCCCACCTTTCTTTACTAATGGAGCCTTTTCTACTTTGTGTTTCAAGAGATGACTTATTGTAACCAAGCAAAACTGGTAGTGTTTGTCAGTCCCATTAACTCTCATACTGTCTGTCAGTGTGAGACTTGAACATTTTCTTTCCCCCACCTCTTCCCCCAACTACAGCCATACAGCACATTCCCAGTGAAGAAAAGTGGCTTGCCTCCCAGTATGAGCTGCGTCCAGCGCATAGAGCCTGAGAGCAGGGATGACAGGCAATGCTAAGCCGCAGGCAGCACCGTACATCACCCTTGGTCTGCATGTTCCCATGGGACCCTGGGAGAAACACACTTCTAGTCATTGCAGTCCTGCTATTATCTGTTGGCAAGGACACTCATCACCTAACCTCAGCAACCCCGGCAACCTCCCTCTCGCGTGATCTAGCTCCCTGTCCGGATGCATTGAAATGCCTATTGACAGTCAGTTGTGCAGGAGCTATAATGGCCTGGGGAGTGGCTTTGGATGAGTATGCTCCGGGAGGAACATCTTAGGCTTCTATCCAGATGTGTTGTGGCTTCCCCTTTAGCAACCAAACCCAGATAAACCTATTCTTCTTCACATCATTTCCAAAGATATCAGTTCCAAAGAGCTTGTGATCTTAACTCTTGTCGGATTTTGTTAAACTTGGTCTTCCTGTGAAATACGCCACCAGTCTCTTTAATAAGATAATTAAACTGGCTGGGAAAAAAATGCTTAATGTCGTAGCTACTGCAGAAACAGTCCTATCACCCTGCTACTCAGATTTTACATTTTAAAAACCCTGACACATCTGTTAATCAATGAGCTGGTTTTATTTGTCTACCTGTTGGTAAGCAGGTGAGACTTTGAACATATTTATAAATGCTCATATCTCCTGTATTAAGAATAGCAAGTTCAATAGAAAGCACACCTGAGCCCACTGAATTTTGTCAGATGTTTGTCATCTCATTATCCACCTTTTCAGACTCCTTCACCTCAGTTTCAGTTTCTCAATGAAAAACAGTCATTTGTCCTGCTGATTTGATTTAGTATCTTACTGAATTTCAGACTTGTTTATGTGTGAGATAAATTCCCTGTTCTGCTACATCTCCTCTCTACTTTTTCAAGTATTATTGTCAAAAAGCACTATGCCACTTTTGCTGTCCATACAGCTGATTATTTTAACAAGTGATGAAGCTGAACTAGGGCATAAAGTTGATGCTTCCTTATATTTTAAATACATGGAGATATAGTGGAAATTTAGATCAAAACCATCCAAAATTAGACATAAATTTGTGTAATGGTTACTTAATTTTATGTTATTCTTTCCCTTAGATATAAGCGTAAGCAAAGTCAAAATAATGCACAGTCAGAAAAGTTATTACTGGGGAATCAGTGTAATTCAGATCATATTCTAAGTTCATTTTCAAGAGTATAGTTGGTGTATAGTGATGATCTTATCCAAGCAGCCTCTCCACCATGAAGTTGTTCATTCTGGGGAAGATTTAAGCCTGGGAGAATATCCTGAAATAGACAACAGCTTCCCCATGGCATAGCCCAAACTATTTGAGGTATTCAGTAGAGCAGGAAAGGGCTTAATTGCTACAGCTGCTAGCTGCTGCTAGAAGGTAACTTGGATACAAGGCAGGGTACGTAGTTGCACGTATCCTTGGTACAGGGGCTCCATGGCAATTTGCAGTAAAATCCGTGTCTCATGAGTTCTTTGGGGAAAGCTTGGTACAGGATAAAAGCAATCTGAAAGTAGGGCCTGTCCTCTCCATTTAAAGATCTGGTTTTCAGTGTCAGCTTCTGTTTTGTCTTGGTTGGTGGCACATGCATACATATTCTTATCAAATACTGATGTGCGCACACATAAACATACACACAGGTTCCTGTAGCAGAACTTCCTAAAAGGTAATGTTAAAACTGCAGCAGATCTGGATAAAGGGTTGTAGGAGAGCAATCTCATTTATTGATCTGGGTTAACTCACTGCCCAAAGCATTATTTTTATTATTTCTTTAAAAGCCTGGGCTAGCTCCAAGCTCTGTGTCCCACAAGCTTTGAGGCTTTCCTCTGTCTTACCTCAGCTTCCTTCTATACAAGGGGAATCTGCCAGCATCCAGCTACAGCATGTTGTAAGCAGTTCTTAATTCCTCCTTCCGCAGGGTTCCTGCAGTTCACAGCTTCTCTACATCCTGCTCTGAACGCCATTCCAGCTAGCCCACGCTGCACCCAGCATGTCATAAGCTGTTGTAGCAGTCCTCCTGTTTCTCTGCTGTAAAACTTCTTCAACTTTTCCACTTTCTGACAGTTTGCCCTTGCTCTGATTCCTGCCTTCTCAGAGTAGGGTGTCACAGCCTGCCAAAGACGATGTGCCAAGAAAGGGGAACACATCTGTTTGTACACCCTAGCTAGGTCAGCAGAAAGAGAATTGATTTACTAAAATTTATCTTTGGAGATGCTTCCTTTCCTTCATCCAATCTAATCAAATAAACCAATGAAATAATCCCTAAACTGGCTCTTTTACCTCCTGTACTTAAACCCATAACACACCTTCTCAATTCTTCCTGATATGTGTTAAAGTCACGCTAACTAAAAAAAATCAAAGGCACTTTGGAACTGAATTAATTTTAATTCTAAATGGTTAACAAAATACAGCTGGATTTTCAGGAGCTAAATTGGATCTCTAGTTAGGAGTAAGACTTAGCTAATCTACAGTCAGGAGCAAGATTCAGTGTTTGGAATAGAAGACTTCTCCCAAGCAGACTTTTGTTACCACCAACAGACCAGGTCCTAATACTCTAGAAAATGCCACCCTTTGCCTTTGTAAAGTGTTAAAGACTTGGTGGTTTCTTTATATGGAGCTTGTATCAGCTGAACAAGAGGCAGCTGGGGTTTGTATGGTAATAAGAGTTAGAATTCATTGCCGGGGTAGGAAAATGAACACAGGAAATTATAAAGCCAAATAAAATTGTCAAAATGCATTTTTGAAAACTCGGTGATTTTTCAAAAAGATTTTCTGTACCTTTCACAATGATTAGATGCGACTAAACAACTGGAAGAAAATGAAAGTGCTAATTGTGAGTGTCTGGGCAGCTACACAAATAAACAATAAATTTGTGTTCACTGAATAGGAAAGAAATTCAAAGACTGTCTTGATGGGAGAATGAAGTCTCACTGCAGAATAAAAAAATGCAGGTTAGGGAGCACGTTCCAAGAATTAGAGGAGAAAACTTGCTTAAGAACCAGTAGAGCAGAACCCCAGAAAACCATTGCCAAACTTTATGTTTGTGACTATTTTAGCTAGTTTTTATTTTGATCGCTTACTACCTTTTTAAGCACTATCTACAGTCATGCAAAAGTGATCACTGTGTGGACAGAACTTTTACAGCCTGTCATATCTCATTTTGTTTTGAGTGGTCCCATTGAGTCACAAGACACACAGTGTTGCTATCACTTTATTTCTCCTGCATCCGTGCTCTTACAGCTTCTCCGCAAGGCCGGTAACCCTGATTCTAGACATGTTCAGCCCCAGAGGCCTCTAAGAGGAGGTAAGCAGGGAATATACAAGAAATTGGTTCCTGGGTACACAAAAAATGCTGATTCAAAGGATACATTCCCTGCTTCTCGTACACTGCCTGCCTCACAGGATTGGATTGCTTCTGCTGAAGCGTATTGCATGGCTTTGCTTGGAGCAGTGAACCGGGATTTAACTTGAACTGACTACACACCATTTTATAGCACAGAAGTTAATCTGATACAGTACAAAGTTTGTTGCCCGTACTATTTTTTTAATTAATGACTACTGTGTCTTAATTGATCTGATACCCAGTATCTTGACTATTGACAGCAAATGGCATCTCTTCAAATACGGCTCCAGGATACTGAAGAATCATGTAAAATTTCTTAGGCATTATTTTCCACTGAGCTATCGCAGAGGGAGGACATAAGCCAGCCTCTAACCAATGAAGGTTTTGACACAGCTCTTCTTGTGGGGGCTTCTAATTACCTACTGAACATTTTTTATTCCATTGTCTGAAGCAGATCTCTGAACATGTGATACTCAGTCATGTGTCCTTGCTGCATCTATTCCCGTTAACTATATGACTGATCCTTCACCAAACAAGTTTCAGAAGCAGAAACAAATTGACAGTGGAACTACTTACATGGAGTAATGTTGCTCTGGGTACATTTTTGAGGATGAATTTTGGAGGGCATCCTCTCCTTCGAATAAAAGATTTCTGCCAGCGAGGTTTAAGGTGGCTTTCAGGCAGTGTCCAAGAAAGCAAGCATATAGATAGTTGAAATGGGTAGGATATACTCTGTATGGAAGTGCAAGGTGTATAAAAAAATGACCTGTGCTTAAGGTAGTTATTCTAGAGCCCATAGAGAGATGCTCTTATAGCTCACAGGTGCACATATTTCATTGTTGGTCAATACCCATAACTGAGAATCATTAAAATAGCCTTTCATGAGTAAGACAGGGACAAGGATCATGGGCAAATTCATGAAACACAGACCAAAGTTATCAAGTAGGATTGTTCCTTATCTAGGAACTTAAATAGGTTTCTTAAGTCAGGTCCTGGTTGATGGAGTCTCCTTTTCTAGTCAATGGAAACCACCTGGGAAAGATTTGGCCCATAGAAGGGCCAAATCATCTTCTGGAGGTACTTAATTCACTTTTCACTGGAGGTGTCTTATTCTGTCAATTATAGAAGAAGTCCAGAGTAACTAGGCTCCAGGGAACCTCAATTAAATACCTAAAATTTGTCAGAGTAAAATGGCCCCAGGAAAATGGTTCCAAAAACTTCAAATGCACCAGACTCTGTTGTAATTCAGCGAACTTTCAAATTAGTCAGAAAATGTGATCAAAGCATCACATTAAGGCACTATTAGGAGGAATAGACTTTGATCATGACTAATGAGGTGCAAAAGCAGAAAAAAGACAAAACTTCAATGAGATAAAAAGATAATTAAATGTAAAAACTAATCTTCCTCCATATAGTCTTATTGACAGGGTAGAGGTTAATATTAGTGCATATTTAGACAGACATTACTATCTAATTCTCTAACCAGTTCTTTTCAGACAAGCTGAGGCTACTTTTCCTGAAAGTAAAAAAGACCTAACATAAAAACGATAGGGTATAAACGGATGGCTTAAATGTATTTTTTCCATGCCATTTCAAGACTCAAGTATCAAGTTCAGATTCCGGGTTTGGAAAAACTGTTGAGGCTTTACTGATTCAAGAAAGGACTAGCACCAGCAGGATACTGTACCCATTAATTAAGCTTTGTATCTCTCTGTGAGAGATAAAATGAGTGCCT
>SAYO01029697.1:190744-200848 GCA_004023745.1 Recurvirostra avosetta | reverse complement strand
ACTGAAGAATAGATGCTGAAAGAAATCAATAGCATAACAGCATGGCCATGTTAGCAGTTTCCTTCAATCATTTTGTCAGTCTGTCATCACTGTTGCCATTCAAAAGACCACAAAGGCCAAACACAGAGGCAGAACTCTCACTATTACAGTCTTCTGTTATCATAATCTAGAATGAGTTCATTATCTTCAACATCAAACACTAGGGTAATTCTCAACCCAGTTTAGAGTCCCAGTTTATTCAGCACTGTTTCAAAGTAGTTTAACAACATAGTTTACTGAGATTTACTTGGACTCATCACCTTTTCCTTGGCTGTATGTAGAGCATATATGTAAGATGGTTACACTTTGGTAACACCTTTATTTTTCTCAATCAAGTCCAGATTTTTTCCTTATATTTGTGGCCCTCAGGCCCATCCCACTGAATTAACAGATGCATAAATGCTTGCCAGAATGGGGAAGGCTTTCTTACAGAAAAACAACAGAAAGCGCAGCATAGGTAAATGTGGCCCCAGGCTGTAGCTGTGTTGGTCTCTAAGCTGTTTGTTTGCCTTGTTCCTTCTTCTTTGACCACAGTTGTGGGAGTGCACAGCTCACTGTTACAGTCAGGATGGTCTCTATAATGGGCAAGAGTATCCTTCCCTAAAGATTACAAAATCCCACTACTTGAAGTGCAGAATTCCTGCTGTCCCTCCCCACAGCTGGATCTCCAGTAGAGGAATTTAGCTCTTGACGTTTATCCATGAGTCTCCAGCCCAACTAAATTTAACCTGCATTTTCAATTCCTGAAGCAAGATTTTCTTGGCACCTACAAAAGTTTCATTTTCACTTCCAAGGGTACACTTGACATTATTGCAGATTTTTCTCTCTTCAAAAACATTTTTAGTGCAGTTGAGTTGAAATTTGCATTTGACAAGGAAAGTGGAAAGGTCCTTTTCAATTATATCACCATCCCCCTTTTCTCCTGCACGAAGGTCTCTGTAAACCTTGAATGAAAAACTAAGCATAGCAGTATCAGAGGACAATACTCAGGTCACCGGAGATTTGCAGATGGCATTATTCTCCTATTTGCTGGAAGGCTCTGAGGCAATGTTCAAAAGTAGTGGGAAGAGAAGGAAATACTACCTGAATAGGCGCAAAACGAGAACTGGGTTTAAAACAATTACAAAAAAAGGAAAACACACTGACTAAGAAAAATTAGAAAAGTTAGACCAACTGGGTAGATTAGGCTGATAATGTAAGTAGAAAAAATTAGGGCTTGATAAAAAGCTGTCAGAAGACTAAGCAATGGAAAGAACATTAGGTTCAGTTTCTACTTAGAAGGTATTTTGGGTATCCCTCTATTTCTAGCCAGAACACTTGAAAGCAAAAATGAAACCCTTCACCAAGACAATAGGTAGAATAAAACTGTGAAGGAAAAGAAAGATGAATTTGTCATCATAATGAAAACTAAACAAACTTAAAAGAAGAAAAGGAAAACCAAGATAATGCAATTACACAAGCTGGGAAGCAGAGAAAAAAATAACAACCAGAGAATGCTGGACCATAATAATAAGAAGAAATTTAGACCTTATTCCAGTTTTCTAGTGGATAGTTTACTTCGGTTCCAAGTCTAAAACTGGCCCCGGCAGTAAGCAGCACGAAGCAGTGAAGCCATAGTAAACATGAAGGATTGGAGTTCCCAGTTTGGCACAAGAAAACGTCCTGGATGCTTGTGTAGAACAAATGTTTAACAATTAAACAAAACAAACAAATAGAACACGTTCAACAAAAAAACAATCTTGGATGCAGAAATCCTGATTCGCTCACTTTCTGTATTTGCACAGAACAAAGGGTCCTGGTGTTACAGCTGAAGCTGAAGAGATCACAGGAGTACATCAGTCAGAAAGTCCTTTACCAGCATGGGCTGGGGATCATAAAAAAGACTACCAGCAAAACAAGAAACTGCGATACTCCCAGCACGACTTTTTGATCATCTTATGGATCCAAAGTAGACCTGGTTGGTTTGTTGCTAGGGTTTTCTTCAAGATGGAAAATTTTGAACCAGAGAGTGAAATGGCAGGCAAAACAGTTAAAACTTTAACTGCTTCATTAAAGCAAATCCCAGCAGCCTATCATCCCTCATAGACAAGAAGGCAGTACCAGCAGTAGAGTTTCACTGTTTAGAGGATGTACACAGAAAATTATTTGAAACAGATTTTATGTCAAACTGTGAAAGGTGTGTGTCTACTGTGCAAAAACAGCCATGGATGGGAGGGGAAAGGTGTCTCGTGGAAGAGCATCCCCGAGCGACAGCTAACTTAGTTACTAGCCATACTTCAAATACTGCGAAGTGAGGGGCCTAAGGATTATTTTTGGCTGAAGATTCAGTAAAAGCCAAAGAAAACTCCATTGTAAACGTTTCTTCTCTCAGTCCCAGGATACAGATCTCAATTTCAGTGTACCAGTGTCCAGTAGTCCTAGGATTTAGACTTCAATAATAAGGAGTGTGTTACAAGAGAGAGGAACATGGATATTAACCTACCTTTAAAGCTCGCCATCGGGGAGGTCTGATATAAGACACTCTGGGATTCCCTTGATGTGGCAGATACAGAAAAAAGCCTTTGCATAGAAGCAAGGCAAGCTAAAATGACTCATGGTACCAGTGACTGCTGTATAGTAAAATTCTAAGTGTTTTTACTGTAGGCTTCAGATCTGGACACCACCTCTAAAGAAAATGTGAGGTTGGTAAGCAAAAGAGAAAAGCTGGTAAGAAGGTGAAAACAGAGGATTACAGCAAGAAGTGGCCTGCACAACACTAGGAAATAGAAGTCTACATATAAGCCTTTGTATATAGAGGTTATTCACACTATGATCAATGGCATAAATTCCAGATTCTGATTTACAGCTGTACAGTAAAACCACTCAGTATTGAAACAGCTCATACAGAGTATTGCAGATTAGGAAAAAAAGGGACCTTTTGGATTTGTGACCTTCTCTACTAGTGATCAATGGAAGTTAAAGGCCATGTCTCTATCCACCCAAGATCAAGCTCAGTAATTTTAACAAGAGAGTGAAGACAAAAGGTGGACACAAAAATAGTAGTTGATTTGAGGTAGGGTGAAGAAATAAATGTGTTTAACAGCTATCAATTCTCAAGAGTCACTTGGTTCCTTCCATTTTTCCGTTCCTTCGACTTTTTGTGGTTGCATAGTTTTTGATTCCACAGTTAAATACTTTTGATTTAACCTACTCATTTCCAATTCCCCAATTTCCCCTTAGCTAAGTAGGAGCTTACTTTGTCTCTGCTTACTTCCATCTCATTTGGGGAGAGGGTGAAAGTGGGGGAATGGTTTGGGTTTTCTTAATCACTGCTTATTGGTACAAGAATGTCTTTATCCTTGCTAATAACTTTCTAGGCCCTGATCCTACAACTACCTACACTTCTCCAATTTTACCCTATGAAGGGCTTTCACTGATTTCAGGGAAATACTCGCACGGACAACTGCATGTAGGACTGAAGCTTTAAGCAGTAATTGTCAAGGGCATCCTGCATTAGTGAGCTATGAAACAAGTCCTTAAGACGTGTACCACGCTTCGGTTGTGTGACAAAGAAATCATATTTTATGTCTATTTACGTTACTGAGAATTGATCATAAAAACCTTTAAAAAGGATTTGCAATTTCAGTTTGTAGCTGTAAAGTAGTATGAGATCTCTTCTTCTGCTCTTGAAACCAGTAAAAATTTTGACTAGCCAAAGGGCATGTATGTCTTGGAAGAAGCAAAATGACAAACTGGCATTTCTTGGCTTAAGTTAACATTCTTTAATCACCAGACCATGTTGTGGCTCCACTACACTGGGTTCTTCCTGAATGCAGCAAAACAGTCACGCCATTCATAGGAAAATCACTCTTTCCACAACATTTGCCAGTAATATAAATTACAGTGGATTGGGACTCAGGAGTTCTGTGTATTCAGTCCCTGCCCTTGCTACATTTTCCTTATATGGCCTGGAGCAAAAGACTTTACCTATTTTCCCTGATAAATGTGAATTAGATTTATTTATCACTATTATGATACATTTTTCATTTTGGAAAGTCTTTGGAGCAAGGATTCTTTCAGTCCCATTAGGACAATGGCACCTCCTCTTCGCTGGGACCTTCAGTTGAAACGTCTCTTCTTCTATTGCTACTATTACTACTAATAATAATCCCTTACTCAGTCCCAGTAAACAAAAGAGACTAAGGAATTTTATTTTTCAGGATCAGACATATGGCTTTGAGGCTAAATATCAAAATTCAGTCTTTTCTCTTGTGTGATAACCAATTAATCCCTGTTAGTAGACTGAGTTTATGCACAAGACTAGACATGCAAGTATTTTCTTACCAGTATAAGATTTATTCTCCTGGAGTTCCTATAACAGCCTATTAAGAAATGAATTGTTGCATCACAAGAAAGTTCACTGCAGCCTAGGTTGCTTTTTTTTTTGTTAAACTAGTGAAATATGTTTGCTCTAATATGTTTGCAATGTAAACACCCATGCAGGGTATATTTTCATCTATAAGGGCTTGTATATAAGTGTATATAAAAGTCTGGATATACCTTCAGATTTTGCCCTTTTATTGATAGAACTTGATGTTTCTATCCTTAACTAGAAATGTCTTGCCTGCTCATGTTTATGCAAAACAGATTTTTTGGAAGAGAAGAAAAAAAAGAGGTACTGTAACATCAGAAGGAAACATCAAAGGACTAGTGGCAACATCTTAAGGCTTTTATCAAAGTAGTGAGGGAATGCATTAAAGCAACAATATATGTAGCGTACAAATGATAGGACTATCAAATTCAACAGTATGTCTGATGAACATAGAGGGCACGTTTTACATGCATTCTTTGTTTTAAAAGAAAGACTGGAACAGCGGTTTTGCTTTCAAAACTATGAGAGAAATTTAAAAAAAATTAGACTTGGGTCTTTAGGTTGTGTCAATCAATGTAGCTGCAGTGGAGTCAAAGGCAGCCAAGCCTACTTATGCCTGATGACAAGTTACACTTTTGTATTTTTTAAGTCAGTGTCTGCAACACAAAAAAATCCGTCTATTTTGGGTTTTTTATTTCTCTCCACTTTTGTACCTATATGAAAGTTGAGGAACAGAGTACTGGGATATGGCCTAATGAATAAGAAGTGTAGATAGTTCTAGTAACAACTCTGTTATGAAATGGTGGAGCATGCCCACAAGGTATCTTTCTGTCAACCCTGCTTCCCAAATGTACTTCAAGAATCTCTAAGGTGGCTTCACTTATTAGGAAAATGTTATTCATTGTTTCCTATTTATCCCTAAAACTTGCATTTAAAAAGTTTTGTTTATACAAGTAGCAGAACCACCACCATGCAAAAAACTCCAGAACTGAATGAATTATACAGTCTCACCTCAACCCCAACCCCTGTGTGGAGAATAGTTGCCTATTCTGTTCAAATTTATGGTTTTTGCAGCCTGCTGTAGGAAAAAAAAAACAGGTTATGAATGTACCCCTGGAAGACATGGCTCCTCTCCCAGTCCCTGCAGCAGAAGTTGGCTGTAAGTCCCAGCTAACCCCAGACCCAGACACAGCAACTTGTAGTCCATCGACTGCTCTTAATATTTCTCTAATGCTTATTGCCATTAATATGCAAAAAGGTTTTATACGTTGGGGGATAATATCCATTCACCAGTTTTACAACTAAAATAACTGTGAGTTCATATAAAGCTAGTTCAGATAGAGCTGGGGTTAAAACCTAGTTCTGTTACACGTGTGTATGTGTGCGTATATATATTAAAAGCCTAGTCTCAGCCACAGTGTCATACTGAGAATTTAGAAGTAATCCTGCTCCTCATAGCAGCAAGACAATACAGAGAGAGGCGTGGGAGCAACTAATTTCCATAGTAAGAGATCTGGCCATTCAGTTCATGAGAAGAGTACATGTAAAAAAATGCTCTGGATCTAGTTCTTGCAAATTATTCCTACTGGATCATTATTACAGCAGTTGTGTTTTCTGGAACTATCGAACCCTGGTCAAGAAGGACAAGGAAGAGATAACAAATGTTCAGCATCACTATACTCCTTCTGCATGTCTGCTTCACCCTCCAGTGATGTGGAGTCAGTGTGTTGCTCTGTGTAGGGTGACGTATGGACATTAAGCAGCTGCTTTCTATTCATTTGCATGTCTTGCATGTTCTGTGGATCTGCAGGCTGTAAGTTCACAGGCAGCTCCTAGTCCGTGTGGAGGTGAAAAGCAATGGATAAAAATTAGCATAGGGACTTGGAATAATAGATAGAATTCAGCTGCAGAAGTTTTATTGCAAAGCACAGAATTTAGAAAAAAAAATGATAATTCATCTTTACTGTGTCATTTGTATTTGCTTTTGAATATGGGCGCTCTCTTTTTCACTATAGGATGTGACAGAGGTAGGGTGTATTTGAGGCAGGCAGCAACGCCTGTATGACCAGAGAGCAGAAGACACTCTTGGGGCAGGAGGCCAAAATTCAGAAAGCAGTAATTATTCTTGGAAACATAACTCTGAAGCTCATGGGAAAACCAGGACGTTTGCTTCTATACAGCAAGTCCCCAGACTGATTAATGCTCGCTACAGCAGAGATTTATGGATCTTTCTTTCTAATAGCTCTTCGGTGAGCCAAATAGAGGATGATTTTTGCACATCCTAACTCTCTCATCACAAGCTCTCCACCCATTTATACTGCTTCAAAATGTCAGCAGGCCAAAGGTGTCCATTATACCTTATTATTATTTATTAATTGCATTATAGCAGCACAGAGAAGTGGTGGTAGACCACAAGCAAGGAGTGAAAAGGGTTTCCAGCCCATCATCAGCACTTATATCTACCTCCTGACACCTTGGCAGCCCAGCACCTGCAACATGCTTGATCCATGCAGCTGCACTGCATGCACACTCTGTAGCCCTGTTGCTCCTAACAGCCTGTGGTGTACCAGAAACCCCTCACCCTATACATTTCGCAAACTCAGAACAAAATTTCAGGCTCTGCCCCACGTGGCAGGTTGCTCAGGAGGCACAATCAACAAATAGTTATAACCACCAGCTTTACAATGTGTCAGATTTCCTGCTTTTTGAACATGACTGGAAATTTTTGAGCTCCCGGAGTGCAACTCCGATTTTGAAATAAACTCTGAAAGTCTTGTTTCTGTAATACTGTTAAAAATCCAATATATAAAAGTCTCTTTGTTAAAACTGAGGAAGTCAAAAGGGCTGAGAAATTTGACAAATACCCATTTCTATCTATTGGAGAGCTTGATTAGGCTCTCACAGATTTATGAAAGAAGTAATAATAAATACAGCTCTCAACTAACAAGAAAGAGAGCAGGAATGAGAGATGGGGAATACACATTCATTGCCTATTAATTGCCTTGCTATATGGTCCTCTGTGCTTGTGGGAAGTCATGTTTTAGAAACATTCATGCAGATATCCAGCAGAGAGCACGATACTCTTTTCAGTAGGCTTACCCATACACCTGCAACAGCTAATGAAATAATGTCAACTTTTTATGAATATTCAGAGTGCTTTTGTTAATAAAAAAAAGAAGGCATTACAATAGCCGGCCATTATGTAGGCTGGCACCAACTGTTCAACTTTTCTAGCAGAAAAAAATAATTGTGTGTGAATTGTATTGCTCATGAAAGTGAGACAGATGTAGGAAGAAGGCAGGCAGACACCGCAAACACTTGCATTCTACCTCAGACTCCACCTGGAGCATCGGTTATTCAATTACCAGGGCTTACCTCTACAATCCCCGCAACCTCATGCAGCATTTGCACAATAGGACCACGTGGCTAAGGACTAGTTAATATATGCAGGCAATTTTTCAAAACTACAGCAGGTTTGTAGACCTGTCTCTGTCAATGCAGGAATTCCGAAACAATAGCACTCAATAAGACCGAGACCGAAAAAATGATGTTGTCCATTTATGGGTTAGTTTATAGCCAAAACGTTACGTAAAGTTTTACATTCCTGCAACAAGAATATCAACAGGGATACGGTTTCTCAATATATCTAAGAGGTATGGTAAACATACAAAGGCACAGTGACAGACTCCTATGCTAAGTGTGGCTCCTTTTCTTCTAAAGAAAGCAGAGTAGTTAAGCAGCTGTTTATGAAAAAGATTGTCTCTGGCAGTCTCACTTGCCCTGCAAAGGGTTGTTTTCATTTTTAGATAAGTTTATTTGATTTTACTCATATTTATATAGAGATGGGTTTCTTGATTTATCTGAATTCTGAATTTAGGTACATAAAGGGGTGTAGATACCACACAGCTGAGCAGGCAATGCCTAACGTGAAGACATCTGCTACTCCTTTCCCCCTCCACCCTCCTTTCTAAATGAGACCTTTGTCCCTGAGCACAGAGCAAAAGCAGACAGACATTTAGAACATTCAGAAGACAAACCTAATTTTTTTTCTCTAATTGGATCTTACACACTTATCAGAATTCCTCCTCGTGACTGAGTGAACTGAATTAAATTGCAATGACATAATTATGTAATATTCTAGTCATACAAAAAACATCTAATAAACAATTCTCTATAAATGAAAGTGTCTGTTATTATTGGTGGGTTTGTCTCTTATTCTGACCTTTTTGACAAATATTCCTCCTGTACAGGCCCTCTTTTCAGATCCAGCTCTACCATGGCACTGGTAACAGATCCCCCAATGGGAGATGACCAAGCTCTAGGGCAGGTCAACACCGCTGGCCTTTACCCAACCATAAAAGAGAAAATCTCCTTCCCATCTTTCTGTTCAGTAAAGAATGAGTAACTGAAATGATAACCTTGAATGGTAATGTATAGACAGTATATATATATAATATACAAATACATACGCATGTATTTTTCTCTGTTTCTCATACATGCCTTCCTATAGATGGGCAAACACACGGAGCCTTTAAAGTGGAATAAAAGACTTGCAGTTTGTCTCAAAATTCTCCATGCACTTGAGTTTCTCATCTCATTAATTATCTTATTGGCTTCAACATGTATTTTTTATATCCTGAAATGAAAAAGTGAGGTCTATTATGATTACTGATATTTCTAAATCACTCTTCCCTCAAATTGAGACAAAAGTCTGCCTTCTTTGTGTGCTTCAAATTATGAGCTTAGTTCCCTGCTCACTCTCACCACTTTTCTATCAGTAGGACTCTGTAGACAACAAAAGCTCTCTCAGAGCAGGGCAGGAGGAGTCAGCCCTATGATTCAATCCGTGATCACAAATAAGAAAACTGCAAAATACAGCTTTAATGAGCATAAAACATATCTCAATAAACCACACCCAAACCCCTGAACTAAGGACATAGAGCCACTAACTCCGCATTCACTCAACATTTTGAGGTGGGTCAAGCACTATTTAAATTGCTACCAGTTGAAAAGAAGACACAAATCTTCAAGGGCTACTTTGACAACCCTAATGAACAGACTGAACAGATCACAATGGGAATGATATTTTCTTCTCCATCATGGAGTTTCACAGGATGCAAGCACACTGTTAGTCTTCAGCATGGGGCAGGACACTGGCTGACACTTGGAAATAACAATCCTGACATGACTTCATCAAATCGTCAAATCATAGAATGGTTTGGGTTGGAAGGGACCTTTAAAGGCTGTCTAGCCCAACCCCCCTGCAATGAGCAGGGAAATCATCAACTACATCAGGTTGCTCAGAGCCCCATCCAACCTGACCTGGAATGTTTCCAGAGATGGGGTATCTACCACCTCTTTGGGCAACTTGTGCCAGTGTTTCACCACCCTCATTGTAAAAAACTTCTTCCTTATGCTTCATGTGAATCTACCTTCTTTTAGTTTAAAACCATTAGCCCTTGTCCTATCGCTACAGGCCCTACGAAAAAGTCTGTCCCCATCTTTCTTATAAGCCCACTTTAAGTATTGAAAGGCCACAATAAGGTATCCCAAGAGCCCTCTTTTCTCCAGGCTGAACAACCCCAACTCTCCCAGCCCTTTCCTCATAGTAGTGGTGCTCCAGCCCTCTGATCATCTTTCTGGCGCTCCTCTGGGCCCGCTCCAACAGGTCCACGTCCTTTCTGTACCGAGGACTCCAGAGCTGGACGTGGTAA
>SAYO01029697.1:130475-181891 GCA_004023745.1 Recurvirostra avosetta | reverse complement strand
CATACCTCTTTTTTTTTTTTTTTTTTTTTTTTTTGTTTTAATGAGAAAACCTGTCTGGACCTCTAGCCAGAAGAAATTCTGGCAAGTGACATAAAAACCATCATGGAAAAGATCAGGGTGGCAAAGGGGACAGAAATGGAAGGCCTGTCCTTAGGAGAGAGAGGAGAGATGGACTAGTCACTTTATTTTTGGTTGGCCAACGACACATTAGCAGATACGGTATCTAATACATTCTCCTCGTTTGTTCCCTGTTGTTTCTGGCTTCCACCTCACTGATTTCCAAGAGAAATGGCTGATCAGAACTCTTTGTTCAGCATCCCTGCGCCCTCCAGCATCCTGCCACCCTTTTCCCTGACATCCAGAGGTGATTCCTTATTCATTTGTTTAAGGAATGCACTTTGTGAGAAGGTACAAACATTATTGATAACAGAGGTCAGCTCCCTCCCTTCCCCAAGCTGTGAACATTTCCTTTTTTTACTGTTAGAGAAATAATTAAATTAAAATGTCATTATTGTAATATTTCCCTGCTACATAAACCTTTCACCTGAGAATCTCAAAAGGTTTTGTCCTGTTAAATATTGTTATCTTTGAGAGATTTCATAATAAAGTTGGTATATGACACAGTTTAGGGATAAAACTCAGAAACACAGATTGTACTCCCTGAGTCTAATTACGGTCATCCTATGCTTTTCCTTTTCTGGCACCTAAAAATTTGAAAAAAAAATATGATTTTATCCCCAAGACCCATTTAGCCTATATTTACTAATAGTCCTGGCAAGGCACAGTGCAGTGGACAACAGGACGAATAAAATCACACCAAATGAAGATAAAAAAATCACCTAAGAAGAATCTGAATTTTGCTAAGTTTACAGCATTTGAGGTATTCAAGCACATACTATCAGCCAAATGATGACCCTACTTTAGAAAGCATCCAGTTTTTAGTCAAAGACCCCTAAGGGTATTCTGAAATGCGTTTTTTTCAGGGAACAGTGACTTGAACAGAAGCTCAGCCCTTCCCTGACCGCAGGCCAGCGTGGAACCAGCCCCTGGGTCCCTTCCTACGGGAACACTAGGCAGAGACACCTCTTTTCAAAGGAGGTCAGCCTTTGAAACAGGAACTGACCTTCAGCAACCAAGACTCCCCTCTCCTTTGCAGCCTTCATGCATTTTCTATTAGAAAGCAACGCAACGGGGTATATTCTAATTCTCATCTGCTTAACGTCCTTAAAAGCCTGGACTTGTTCCTGTTCTCACTAAAAGACAGGAACTGAGCGCGTTTGAGAGACAGGACTGTCCTTCGGCTCCTCTTCCTCTGCCTTTCCCATATATGGTCAGTTCTGCCGTCAAACCTAATCCATTCTCAGTGTATAAGAGTAATTTTGATCATCAGGGGTAGAAAGTATGAACTCCCTGCGTGTTTCTGGGAAACTTTCTGCGGGATAACAAGGGTCCAGGCAACTGCCAGGGCACATTCGGCTCGCTGCCGTTTCTCTGGAGAGGAGGAGGAGTGGATGTCAGGGCCAGGGGTGCAGCTGCTTGCAGGAGAGGGGGAAGGGGAGCGGGGAATAGCCTTCTGCTATTGTCATTTCCAGGAGAGAGGAGAAAAGCAGTGGGTAACTGCTGGAAAGGATGCCCTCAAGGGGGTTCAGATCCCACATCCCAGCCTGGGATCCAGACTCGTATCCTGCTGCTACAATCAGAACTCCTACCCTAAATAAATATAGACTTTTTTTCCACATAAAGGGGAGTCATTTAGATAAGCCCCACATCATAAATGCATTGTGATACTCAAAGTGAGAATAGCGCTGCTCCCTGCAAGAACAGCTGCTCTTTTATGGAGGTTGATAGGTGAGAAAATGGAAAAGTTTTACATTTCATTTAATATTGAGCCACAGAGCTTTCTAAATCAATATCAGTGCCCTCAAATCTCAGACCAAAAAATACCTGTCAAAGGAAGAGAATGACTGTTCTCATCATTCCAGCCATCAAAGTTATTTTGATCAAGTCTATGTGTATTTTTAATAACGATTTTCCTTCTCTCCCAAAGTCTTGTTATTCACTTGAAGGTAAAATTATACAAAGAGAGGAGCAACTTTCTGAAAAAGTATGAGAACCTCTGGGACAAGATCAACCAGTGTTTTGTCAACTCAGAATCTTGAATTATATGTGTGACAGAAGGCACTGCGAGTATGGCTTTTCACAATATAAGTATTTTTTAAATATTTATCTTAACAACATATAACAGTGGAAAAACTAAAATAAACAGCAGTTTACTAAGTGTTTGTTTGCCATCTTTAACATTAATTATTGTGAAGACAATATATGTATGGCATCCATGTCCCAATGTGAACAGACGGAAAAGACTTTCTCAGTGCTACAAAAAGCCTCCATAAGAACTAGAATTTGAACTAAAAAGAACGACAATCCTGAAATTGTCTCAAAGTGTTTCATATATCGTCTACATCATGCCGAGATTTACACGAGGAACATCTACCAAAACCAGCTGGAATCAGGGAGAGGGGAAAGCAAACATTCTGACTAACAGCTTTGACACACCAGGCTTGTAGCAATGTTCCCAGTGCTAAGCAGTGTCCTACTGCAAATATTTAAAATTTAAAAAAAAAAATCTAAGTGTTACTTAGGATTTATCAAAACCAATTATTCAATTTAGAATAGGTGCTAATAAAGCTTTTCCAAACGAGAATACTTTTGTCCATGGCATGGACAAAGTTATGGGTAAGGCGTGTATTCTAATGGATGAATCTGCATGATAGAATATAACAACAAAGAACTACTACACACAGGTTGGTGGCAATGTTATTTTAAACCGTATGACTGCATTTAAAGGAGTGGAGGCTGCTAGTCATGCATCATATTTATAGCTGTATTTACACATGGGTAAAACATACCTTTATCTGAATATTTCATAAGTATTTGTTATTCTCAGAAACATGACTAAGATCAAAATGAAATACCACAAGTCGTATCGTAAACTTTCTATCTAAGTTTATTATTATTCAAGATTCTACTTTATGATTTCACAATTAAAAAACACAGTCCTCTTGAAATTAAAATCTGCATAAATTTTGTTCAAGTTATTTCAAAAAGACAGTGATATAATGGAGATCAGAATCTGACCTGTAACACTTAGGCAGCCAATAGTTGCACCAGCAGCTACCTCCTAACAGACTTGTCAGAGGTAATGGGAAGTTTTTATAGTGTTGTCCATAAGAATATGGAGCACAATTTGGTGATTTAAATATTCACAGCATTTTGCATATTAGCCATGAACCCAAATTCAAAATAGCATCTCTCAAATTAAAAGAAAAATAATTTTACATTCATTTGTGCTTATAAGCATGCTTCTAAAATCTAAACTACTTCTAATGTTTCTCAAATCCTAAACCAAAAGGGCAGTTTTTAACCATAGTACCATATAGTCTTCAAGTATAAATGCAATTGTATTTAATGTGATCATAAAATAATAAACAACATATGTTACAGCCTGTAAATAGGGAGGAACAATGACGGTAATGTGAAACAGCAGAGCAAAAATACACATCATTCACTCATTGAAGATGGCTGCTCTAATATTCTGCTTCTTTTTCCGTTCTTTATGAAAAGCTATTCTAATTGATTAAATACATCCTCATCAGCTAAATCAACATCTTACGACAGCATTTACACTAGAAACAAAACAGATCAGTGGAGATTCCATTTCTGATTTTGCCCAAAAAACCCTCAAACCCTCCAGTAAAATTTTGCGGATGAGAAAGATATTTTTATGGGTTAAAAATGACCAAATTTCCTTTTACTGCAGTGCCTCCAAAAACGGGGAAAAAAAGCCTCTAAACTATCTCCATTAGTATGCAAATAATGTCATGTACATGTGACACATGATGTCAAGAATTCTATTTCATTTCTTACAGCTGAAGGAACAGAATATAGATGCTGCTGCTATAATAGGGTTTGAAGTGGAGTTATACATACCTGCCCATACCAACTGTATTCCAGCATTGTAACCTCAGTGAACACCAAGTCTTAGAAAACTCAGAGCAAATTCGTGAATACCAACTGTTTCATGTAAGACAAAGCCTATGACTATGCTGCTACTTTCCCTTTCAAGGGAGTGTGCTACAGTCTACAACTTTTTACTTAACCACCAGCACTGCTACAATCATAGCTTTGTTGAAGTGTTGTGCTCTTGCAGCTAAAACCTGTTGATAATGAACCTGAACCCATTATTTTGAGTCAATGAATTGAAAGAAATAGGGCAAAGAATGAAAGCCACAGGGCCAATTACCAGCATTCTTTGATGTATTACTTGCTAGCACCCACCAAATCACTTTGTGTCTTTGTCTTGATCCCCTCTGTTATTCATTAATTATTCTGGAAGGGTTAGAGTTCAGATAGCTAATTGCACAGACAGTCTTACTTGGTGGGGATTCTCCCTACACTGACACTTTCCCCAACTGTGCCCAGCCACCTTGTATTATGCCAATTAATCCAATTCTTGGCATTTTTGTACAGTTCTCCAGGTTCTTTTCAAGCTTTGCCTAAAATGTTTTCACTCAGGCTTGTACAACAGAGGCAGAAGAAGATTTATGAACTAGATAGATAAAGTTTTACAATTGTCTTCTTCGTTCTTTGGGGAGGTCACTGGCCTTAGCGACCTTTTCTTCCTCCCCAAATGCTTGTCTCTTTATTACAAGCATGGTGTCTAGTACTTTTCTTGCATATGTAGAAATAAGAATTTTTTCACAATGTTTTATTTTTCCTCTCCCTGCCTCTCCCCACTCTTCATTTTTGTCAGAAAGGATCTTTATTGACTCGAGAGGCAGGTATGGCTTCGTATCTTAAAAGACAATTTCAAGGAATAGTCTTGTAGTTAAGAAAAGAAAAATATCACATTTCTTTGTTGATATTAGCACTAGGAACACTTCCATGTACAAAATTTCATAACAAAAAAATGAACAAGTTATAATCATGGGAATACAAAAAAGGGAAATAAAAACATTCTGTTCTGTGAGGCCAAAGCCCAGGCTCCCGTTCACAAACTCAGTAACTGCTCATGGCCTTCTAATTCCAGAAAATGAGCACTTAGGACTCTCTTCATTTTCAGCCAGAATGGGAAAGAAGATGTCTGTTTCCTGGGTTTGGCCACTAATTCTATGTTTGTTATTCTGCTGCCACAGATACTCACATTCCTGCTCATGCAACCCTAGAAAATTAGGAATGTGGGACAATAGTTTAGGGGCACAAATCAAAAGAGGCACAATTAGGACCAAGCCTATTCTCAATTAGGTATAGCCTGTTTTTTAAGTAGTTCCACTGCAGGCAATGTCAGTCATTTTAGTTCCTCATAGTCACTGTCATGTGGCTGGGAACTGTGAAATCAATGGCTCTACCTGAAAAGCTGGAAGCTAAAGAAAAGAGGTAAAATTGAGTCCTCAGATAGTACTCTGAGATTTAGGATGCACAGACAAGAGGTCCTTTAAGAAAGTGGTTACCAAAATAAACAGAAAGCAGCAGCCACAGAGAACATGCTCTAATTGTTTGAAATCGTAATACCGAAGTACTAAAGTAATTACCCAACTATGTAATTATCGTTTTTCAGAGATACCAGTTAGTTTATAACATTGTACTGCAGACATAAGAATGCTTTGTAAAATTTTACCCAGGGAATGTCATCCTCAAATTACACTGACCAGATATTACAATGAGTTAAATGTGAATACTGAAGTCCAATTCAGGGGAAAAAAAAAAGGTTTTGTAATAAATCTGTGAAAAAAAAATAGCAGTGTTTTAGCACTTCAGGTGATCTGAGTGCTAATCTCCATTTGCAGATAACAGAAATCCAATATCCTTCAAGCAACCAGGTCAAAAGAACAGTTCAATAATTACAGGAGTCTTATATAAGAATCTGTAAAACACCCAGGAGCATAGGGTAGTTGAGGAAGATTAAAGAAAGAAAGTTTGTTTATAGATTTCATTTTTCTGCCACAAGAATCTAAATAAGCTTAAGATGGTGCTTCTTTCCCTATACAAATTCCAAACAGAAAGTTATTAAACACAGTTCTGTGAAACGAGTTATACTTTGCATATATATTCAGAACCACTCAAGCTCCATCTTCAGGTGAACGGTGTGCAAAATATTTCTGTTAGTCTAAACAAAACACTATCTCTGACCTCACTTCTTAGACTGACCTGTTGACTGGACTAATGCAAAGCTCATCATCCATGAATCCATACTTATTAAGCATTCAATTTCAAACTTGGATTCATAAGCTACATTATCATCAAAACTAAAAAACAGAGTTCTGTGAAGTAATTTATTTTTACATAGTTGTGTCCATGCATAAAATATGGATCTTTCACACTCGATGACTTGACTTCTTCTTTATTAAACAGAGCAAACATAAGGTTTCTGTCTCATTAATATGTAATTCAGGCAAACAAGATAGCAAGTCATTTGTCTTCAAAGGACAGTAATTTTTTTAATATCTGAAAATTAAAATAGTTTATAGAAATAAGAGAATGTTATCTAACTTTAAAGCAGAAAAGTACCTTGAGTCAATGGTGCAGAGCTGGACCTGTGATACTATAAAGTTAAAAATTCAAAAGGCTAAAATATTCCCAAAGAATTACTCCTTAAAAGAGATGTAGATTTATGCCAAATCCATAAACTGTCAAAACTGATTTTGGAAAAATCTAGCTGCCAATTTCTGAGTCCCTTGATAATGCTGAATAGATCACATAAGACAGGAAGCCACCATATATTGTGTTACCAGCAGTTGTGCTCAGGAATACCTCCACCGGGTAGAGGAGGCTAAGAGGAGCTCCGGTCCTCTGAGATCTCACCTCAGAAAGCTGCTCATAAAAGGCTATCCACAGCTCAGCGTGCACCTGCTTTCTCCTGCTTGTTTCTCTTCTCTCACTTGAAAAACACAGCTGGCATGACTACTTATGTTGCTGCTAAATTAAGGCAACATCCCACAACCCTCAGCTGGGGGGGTCATCCGACCATGCAGGTTGATACCCCACTGTCCTGAACCACGTCATGGCATCTAAAGCAGGGATGAAATAACCCACTCTGGGGCAAGACTCTGTGCATCAGATAATTTCTATACATCTGTTTCCTAAATTCTTAAATATTGCTTTTCTACATTGAAGTATCCCATAAAAAAAACTTTTCAGAGTCCTAGCTTTTAAGGAAGATTTCATTGTTACAGAAATATTTCAGGGCTTTCCATAACTCCCAGCCCTACTCCTTGAAATGAGCCCCAGAGCTGAAAAGAGCTTTAATTTCAGAGAACAGTTCTTTACTTTGGATATAGCACCAACTACTTTCTTAATGTAGAAAAGTAAGACATTGCCAACAGCGCTTAAACCAACATACAACTTAAGTATCTGCATTGAACGATTACTGCTATCCTCTCCCCTTTTTTCTGTATTGCTGGATTTGACATTGAGACTTTAGAAGTCTAAGATGTGCTTTCTGTCAATAAAGTCCTTTCTAGCTGTAAGGCCCTTAAGGAAGTGGTTCACTGTGTCAGTATAATGCTTTGCACACTGGGGCACTGAGCTGGTTGAAGAAATCAGAATTATCCAATAACTTCTGACTACAAGCTCTTTCAGTCACGGCTGAGGCTTCTGAAAGTGCTCTGTTGCTGAGGTCAATAGCAATTCCTTACAACTTCCACAGGAGCAGCCCAGTGCAGAGGTCTTTCAGAAGTCCCAGCTCATGTGTAGTAGCTAAGTTTGGAAGTCTTCTAGACTCCTTTCTCTATAAATAAAGCAGTATGAAACGTAAACGATTTCCTCCTTAAGTAATCAGGAAGAACAGAAAATCATATGTGAATAGGCTTATTACAGTTTACAGATTAATATTTAACTCCTAATTCCAAACGCTTTAATAAAGGGCCTCCAAGAGCCATGACATAAGCTGAACTTGCACTAGATATGCAGTACCGCAGAGAACAGAAATAAGGCTTGATTGCCTACAAGAGCAATTGCTTTGAACTTGAAGAAAAGTGCAAACAACAACAAAATTGCTCAGAGAAAAAGTCCGAGTTATTCTCAGCTAGATTCTTAACTGTATGTAAATATAGATTATGTTGTCCTGGTGGACTTAAGCCTGAGTATCTGAACCCTGTATGAACTGAGCATCATTAGGCTAAAAACACCTTTTTTTTCCAAAGTGGTACCAAATCAAGTATCTTCTCAGTCATACAATAAATGCGATACATTAAGAATTATATCAACCTTCCTCTTAAATTCATTTAAAATGCTGCAGTCCAAAGTTAGCTGTCTACTAAATACAGGAAGAATATTATATGATTCTGAAACTAGTCACATTAATGCATCTTCTTTCAGCAATGCGATTCAGAAATTGAGCTTTTTCCCTGGCAATAGCATCTTATTTTTATATCCTCTCTCTTAGCTAATAAGCAGTATATCTTATTTTAACAGTGGCAAAGGCTTAACATTCTGCTTTTAAAACATTGCCATTGATTAGGATCTTTGAATCATAATTACAGGAATAATAATTATTATTATTGTTATTATTACTATTAACTTTTCCATATTAGAGGAGCTTATGACGTTTTCCATGAACTTTCTGCACTGCACAGGACTCTGATGAAGTAAATGAGGCACCTCAAGTTTTCAGAGGCAAAGGATGTCTATTTTCACATGTGGAACATTGTCAGCATAGCAACTAAATACAAAACCTGGTTCAAAATTCAACACACAAGCCAAGAGCATTGTTTTGTTATACTACCTGCAGTACAAAAATAGACACAGATGATCAGCCTTAAAATGAGCGTGAGCTGAAGAGATCTGATAAACAAAATGTAGCAGTTGTCTCTTTTCTCATGACAATGTTACATATACACAAAATAATTTGAATGTTGTATATTTACTAGGTGGTCCATGAATAGCAAAACTGATACAGTGCTGTTTCCTATGGATTTCTGTTATATTTCCCTTAAAGCTTTCTTTCCCAGGACTCCCAGTTAGCCTATTTTGGGTTGTTTCTCATTATCACTGCGCTGCACCTTCCAAGGGTTAATCACGTCTGCCACCTGGGAAAGGAGATTGCAGCACACGGGCCCTGAGCCAGAGCCCCACATGAGCCTGAGAGCCCACGCACACCAGCTGCCCTTGCTCACAACTCTGCAGAATCATTAAGAGCTTTCCTTCCCTATGCTTTTTTTCCCTACCCACCTGTGGATTTCCATGATACCTCCAGGCACTTCAGTTGAAATTGGCCTGCGGGTTCAAGAACTATTGAGGTGGAAGGAAAGAAAGGTTGATGATGAGCAAACAGATGGCAACTGCCATCAAAAAATGCCACATTTCTTTAGGAAGCTATGTTAAAAATGATCAAATATTGCTGCCTTCGGAGCGTGATGGATGCCACTTTGAAACTGAGCCTCCTGGAACACTGCTTCACTATGAGGCATATTCAAAAGGTTTTTTATTTATTTAATACAACACAACCTGAAGAAGCACCACAGACTTTATACCTGTGGGAGATAACAGAAGAAAAACTGGAGTTCCATAGTATACTTCCTTACAAAATTAAAATCAAATAAATTTATTGAATCTGATTTTATAGACATTTTTGGGGGTTTTACCCAAAATACAAAACTCTCAACTGATTTCAGGGAAGTTATGAAGTCATCATGGAGGCCTTTGAATCCCAGAAAAACAACTAGCTACAAGACCACATATCTACAATGATATGAAGATGAGACAATACAGAAGCAATAATCCTCTTTAAACAAATATTAATTTGGAAAACCATTGCATTTTCTCCTAATGTGAAGAATTCTTGTGGAACAACTCTCTAATGTTAATGTTAACTGAAAGGTAAGAATATATATGATTGAGAATATAACTTCAGTGTTTTTAATACGTGGCAAATAGCAGTAAGAAAAGGTAGAAAAGGTTTTAGGTAAGGGCGTGTACAGGAGAAAAAATCTGACGCCATGAAACACTGATATTAAAAATACTGGAGAAAAAAAAAAACACCCTAAAACCCCTCAAAAATCAGATATGAATTAATCTACTCTAAACTGGATTTTCAAGCTGGTGAATGGAAACTCAAATCTTTCTAACTATTAAGTTTCTGAAGTATTAGGGTTTGTTCAAACATACCATCAGTGTCTTGTGTAATCCAGTTGCTGACTAATAATTGAAATTATAGTGACTTGCTTACTGAAACACACGCATTAAAGATGTATATTATGTTTACTGAAGTCTTGAAGAGCACCATTTAATAATTCACTTGGGAAAATTCCCTTTTCAGTGAGTATTTCAGAAGTACTTTCTGAAAGAACTAACACGCATGATGAACTTAAGAGCTGCAAAGGAAGCAAGTGAACTGAATGGCTGCATACAGCCAACAATAGCAGCAAGGAAACTGTAAGAGAGTAAGAATATGCTTATATTTAGAGGAACTTCATAAAGCTATAAAGAAAATCCACTTTTATCTTCCAGCTGTGAAAGAAATATGTGTAGAAATGTGTAGAAAAAAAATAATTGGTAGTGTAATTCAGGTTAACTACATGAATGCTGTTGACATATCACAGATTTAGGTATTGCTGTTGAATGAAGAAAATTATATATTCACTTGTTTGTTGTATCATTTGGCACTCATTAATTAACTGAAGTCATGGAGACTGCGTTTCTAAGTCATGTAGGCATTTTTGAGAATCTCATCTTAATGTGCCTCATCTAAGCATCTGATCCAGGAGTTTAATTTTGAATGTCTATCTTCTGCAACAATAACCAGTGGATCAAATCTAGCCACTTGCTTTCTTTTTGTCAATAAAAGTGTGAATGTAGTAAATACTGTATTGCAGCCACCTTAACAGCAATCTTATGATACTTGTTTGTGTGACTACCAGGTGCTATGTGTGAGGGAATCCTTATTTCTGTAATGAAACTCATGTGGATCTGTTAGGAACAAGCAGAGATTAGACTCTTAAATAGACATTTGGGGCCTGATCTGACTGCTCCTATGCATATTTACCATGTCTTATACAAAGGAGTGACAATGGGTCACTCCTCACAGCTTTTGACTTTTATATACACTTCCACACATACATATAGCAGATATTTTAAGCAGATATACGTATGCGTGGAGGGGGTGGCAAGTATATTTATATATTCAGTAATACCAAATAATAATAAGAAAAAAATGATTGGCAAGAGCCTACCCCTTCTAGTATATTCTCTTTTTATTCTTCTGTCATTTTTGAGAATAAAGTCCAGTTAAGCCTCATTTCTTCCAAATCCATGTTCCACAGAGAATTGTTTCAGTATTGTTTTTTGAATCAATGGGCATAATGCAGAGAAAGAGGATTCTATCTGCAGAGGATCATCACATCTTTAGAAGCAATGCTGTTGTTATCACAAGAGTGGCCCGTTAACTGTAGCACAACAATGAGGGAATCACTTCTGAAATGTCATCAGCACTTCTTTTGGTAGAAAGTGTACTTAAAATAGCCCTTGTACCCATGGAGGCCTGACTTGGTATAAGGATTTCAAATAAGAGTACAGAAAATTTTCATGGATTTGGGTTTTTTTCTTTCCTTTTGTGTGTGTTGAATTTTATTCACACAGACATGGGGCTTTAAAGAGCTGGATTCCCCTTAAGTTTTCTTACCTATGGTCCAAAATAATACCTTCCACAGCATGTTTTTTCAATAGTGATTTAAATACAAATCAGCAGAGTGCCTGGTCGGACCAAGTCTCTTGGAAGTATCACTGGCTGGAATGCTTTCAAAACGTTTTCCAAGTTATTTTTCTTTTTGAACACAGAATAATTCTTCTTGTAACCCTAAAAATGCCGCTTTTGTAGACGCAAAGTGAAGCTCAATAAAGTCTGATTGTTTACAGTGGGCTTTGGAACTGGTCCCAGGTCTTTCAGTTTGCAGATGGCAATCCTTAGCCAGCCTGCAGGGAAGCTCCATTTGAATTGCTGAACTACTGTAGAAAACTTTTTTTACATTGTGAATACTCCAGATAATTAACACGCAGCATCTAACATGAAATACTTTGTGTTAGATATTGGAAGACGTCACATTTATCAGTTCATCTTGTCCTACTTCTACCAGTGGTCAGCACCAGAGGAGCAGAAGGCTGTAAGATGAGCATACTGTCAGGCAGGTCATAAAATTGTCCGTACCACTATCCTAAAATATGAGCTTCAGCATCCCATGGGTGTTTGTGGAGCAGTATTTGTTGTAATAGGCGCTGATCCTGCTGTGAAAGAATGAAGTACATATTACTGGCCTGAAAGGGAGAAAAGACTTTGTGCTTCACTTGGATGTAAGAGAAATAGAGTCTCTGGAGGAAGATCATCTGGGTTGCGAGAAGAGCTCAGTGGTTAACTGCTGCATAAAGACTTCAGAGAGTCTGGTGCAGTTTCCTACCTGAACATGGCTCCCTGGATAATTTTGAGCATTCATCACAAGTGGCGTTCATCTCTAAAAGACAGTTTTCTAGTCTAAATTAAGAAAAAGTCTGTCTTCTGGACATTAGCAAGATAAAGGACCTCCAGAAAGTGAATCCCTTTCAGATACCTCTGAAGGACTCTATAGAAAGGCAGGGTTTATTTATTTATTTATCCATTTTATTCCTCTGGCATACCTATCTCTTGCCATTCACCACAGAGGGAGACTTGGGCAACTTTAATTAGACGCCTATTATTTACATGACTAAAAAACTGGATCTATTTAGGTATTAGTGGAAGCTAAGCCTTATACTATGAGGAGATGAATTTGTGTCTCTGTGCCTTAAATTTTCACCTGTAAAATGGGACACATTCCTTACAGTGAGACTTTGGGGGGTGAAACTTCAAAATTTATACGATGTTGTCGAAATGTCAGTGGGGGACAGAAAATTGCTTAAGATAAATAGGTAGAAAAGGATGCTGGAGGCAATGAGCCCCAGCCCCCAAAAGGTATGAACTGAATGGTTTTATTCTAATGTTGTTGGCATTTTTACTAACTAAAGGAAAAATCTAGAGACAGGACTAAGTTTGGAGTTTGAATGAACTCTATGATACTTCAAGCACTCTGTATGAAATGTCTTTTAACTATTAATATCACTTAAGCCACAAAATCCACATTTTTTAGTAGCACAACGTGGATGGCATTGCTCATTTGTATTCAGTCCCACTGAATTTTTCAAGGCAAAATTCTCACTAAGTCAGTTAGAGGTGGTTGTAGCAATGTTTGAGGACTTTTTCATTCTTGTGCGTTAGATACCTCAGCTTATCTCAAGACTTAATGCAACTTATTTTTAATTATTCACACCCTTTGGCCTGCAACTGTAATCTGCCTCTTTCCATATTAAAAAGGTAGGACACAGTTCAATCATTTACGGTTTAGATACGAAGAAAATGTGGAGTCTGTTCTTTAGAAATATGTCCATGGTGCGTAACAGCACTAATGGAAGTTACAAGCTTATATTTATCATGTGGTTCCGATCCAGTTTTAGTTTCATAATCTTGTCCAAAAAAAAAACCCCAAACCCAAACCAACTCAAACCTTCACATTTGCTTTAGAAATCAATTGAAATCTGTTCTGCCTAAGGAATTGTCTATGACTACAGTTGTATTAATGTACCGCAGAAAGAACTGCAAAGAACTGTTGGACCCCAGTTTTGGTCCAACCTTGCAAGGTCTTTCAATGCAACAAACTCTGCAGTAAATTAATGTAAAATATGAATGGAAAAATTGGCATATAAATAGACAAAGCTTTGATTATCTGTACATTGTTCTGAAGTCACAGTGCACAGAGCAAGTGTTTAGAATCAAATATTTCACTCTGGTATCAGTTTTGCTACCATTGCTAGTTATACATGTTGGCCGAATGATTTGTTTGGACTTTCTGCAATGTTCATGTGATGGACAACAATTTCAATAGAAAAAATAAGCAACAGTTATCACATTTTATGGCATCTAATGTAAAGTGAATGGTGGAGGTACAACATTTTCAGCTGTGTCCTTTTCGCTCTGATGTTTTCAATGTTTTTTCTCTCTGCCTAATTTTTCATCTCTTCTTGGCTTCCTTTCTATGTTTTGATCTCTTTGCTTGTTTACTCTGACTTCCAGCATTACTTCTTATCATTTTTCTTCCTCTCAGGCACCTTTTTTTTATTCTGGTATTCGTGATACTTCAGCAAGACACAGTTCTGAAAAATACAACTGCTGCTACTATGCTGCCGGAATGATTCCTGTGTTGTGGTCTCTATCCAGTTTGATCTGAAATCATTGATTATAGCAGTCCCAAGGGTAGAAGGGTGAATATGCACTATGGGTATGATAAAAGCACAAGTCTGTAATTCCCAATTAAAAAAAATCAGAATAACAGAGAAAATAAAACTTACTTAAAGAAATTCTTTGTTAACTGTTTTTCCAAAGATTCTTTAATCAGCAGGTAAAAAATATTTCCAAAGCCATGAAGTCAATGGCCATTTTTCTTTTAATTTCTTTGACCTTTGAACAAATTAACCATTTGTGTCTTTTAACAACTCATTTTAGGCAAACAAATGTACTTGTTTTGAGATCTGAAATCAAAGGGGTGGTCTTTGTCCTGGGTGGTCTTTGTCCTTATTTTCAGTCATAAGCAATTAATCCAACATTGTGTGCATATCTTATGAGACGTTCTGCTTTAAAATCACAGTCATTTAAAAAGTACTCAAATCCAAAACCTCATCCAAAATTGGCACACTTTCCAGTTATCTGCAAAAGGCTCAATGGAAGATTTGAAAAAAAATAGCTCCTGGGTTAGAATCTTGTATGCTGTATTAGCCTTGAGCAAAATTTTACAGTGCAGCTACTTAACCTACAAGCAAAATTTCATAGTGGAAATACTGAGAGACCTGTAGCTATAACCAGTACTACTGGGCACCAGTATAATATTTCATTTACACTTCTTACAAAGCAATTTTTGTTAATCTTGCTGCATGAATGAAAAATCTCATCCCATAGTCTCCAATTCACTACCCTCATGAACTCATATAAAGGTCTTTTAACCACTGCTGTGATTTTCAAGTGGAAATAATAAAATGGCAAGAGTTAAATATTAATATTCCGTTCTTGCATTGTGCCTTTCTTTGATACCAATTACAACTTGAACTTCACCTAACTCAAAAAGACTGCAGACTTCACTCAATTAGCAGTAATAGGATTAAAACATAGCTTTGGAACTGAAGATTTAAATAGGGAAAAAAAAGTTGGCAAATGTACACTACATGTACCAAATTAATCTCAAAATAAATATGCAGCCCTGGGTGAAATAAGTGGAATGTGGAATGCTAGAGGTGCGGGGGTTATTGCGGGTTTTTTGCTTTCTTGACAACCTCTGCAGGTTGCATTGCTTTGAAAACTATCATGGCTGTAGAATAACAGTATTTTTTCTTCCTTTAGGTTTACGGACACTAGAAAAAGTTGCTTCCATTCACAACAGGTGCTCTTTGAAGAGCACCAAAACCATTTCTCTCGGTTACTTTTTTCTATAGTACTAAATTTGTATGGTTTTCAGCTTTGTGAAATTTAAGCAATCCCACAGATGCAAATTATTGCATTAAAATAACTGTCTCCTGAGAAAGGATAAATGTGCTCATTTATAGGTGAAAAGTGGCATGGGGACCAAAGCTATGTTTCTATACTACAGATTTGAACAACAGGCAACTGAATTTGCGGAAGAGAATTTTTGTGTTACTTTACCCATGCTGGAGTTGTTTGTGGTTTATTTTGTATTTGCATTTGATGGGCAATGAACCACTTCATTTTCACTGCATTTTGAGTATTTGCCTTTGCAGTGTATGATACAATGCCCCAAACTGAAGGTGCTTTCCATTTTAGGGAGTACATTTGACCTCTGACATAAAACACAAATGTCCTAAAATTCCCTGTCAAATCAAAAATTGCTTGACCCCAGTTTTAAAGAGCTGCTTGTATCCTTTTCTCAGAGGAAAATATGAAAAATTTACACCATGTTTTACTCATAAAAAGCTCATATAGCAGGACATTTGAAGTATAGCTAAAGAGATCCAGAACCAGCCATGAGTCAGGACAGGTGGAAGTGACACACGTAGGTTTTTTTTATTTCCTTCCAACTAGCAGAGAAATCAAGCCCAAGATTGACCACAGGTTGCTGTTGACAATAACCATCTGCTTCATTTCTGGAAAAATGCCCTTCAGGAAATACCAGAGAATGACTAAACGCCCCTTTTTCAAAATAGTACACGAAGATGCTACAATCTAGAAATGACCATCCGTGATTGTATACTTCCAAAATCTGGACCTAATATTATGACAGAGAAGAACTCCACAGACACACAAAAAAATAAAGAGTAGTACTTTCATGGGTAAAGCTGATTACCCAGGAGGGTTGTTAAAGACTGCTTTGTATTTAAGTTGACTAATAAAATTTTTTCATGGGAGTGGATATAACAGCAATCAGTATGAGGAAAGACAGTGTAGTCAAGATCACAACATGCCAGAGATCAATGAGGGTTTAGAACAAACAGGGCTGGGAATAAAAGGAGCAGAAACACCATGATGGAGATACAGAGGGATACTTGAACTCATATGGGCTACCAATTGCAGCACTCCAGAGTACCAAGAAAATGGTCTGTTCGGCTCCGAACCTTCAAAATAAGTGAAAAGTGTGCAATCTCCTGAATCAGATTGGCTTCAGCCTGTGTTGTTTTGCTGGACTGCAGGTAATCACAGATAAATCATGACATCTTGACACTATTTCAATCACATTTCAGTCTGATTTCAACTACCTGTAGAGGCTATCTGGAGTTTTCCTTCATTTCAATCTCTTTGCCTCTCACTCCAACAAAAGAAGTTAGCCTAAAATCAATTGATCCATAAATTGTAAGGATTCAGTCTGTTTTTTGTAGCAGACATTTTTAATGTACTGGCTCTGAATAAGTATTACTTTCCTAAGTTTTTAAGTGCTGGCCTCCACGCGTCCTAGATCTTTGCTCAGAAAATAATGTACAGAAGCTTATTTAGTTATAACATAGCTTTAAATGAACCTAACCCCGTCCGGCATCACTCAGAAAGTAGACAGACCACTTAATTAGACAGGATCATCTGCCTTATGGTAAAAACATACTGAAATTTTGTGGATGGTTCTAAATAGTTTTGAATGAATGTGTGGGATGCATTACCACCATTACAGGGCTAGTAAATGGCAGCTGACATGATGGCGAAATTCCCCCTTTACACAGCCGGATCACACCATAGCCTAGAGGTCTCTGGCCTATCCAAAGTAAAAACATCACTATCTTCTTTCTAGAGTTTGATTTAAAATGCCCCCTTTATAAGGAAGAGAATCACCTAATCACCTTCTCAGATCTGTCCAGCTACGGACGTGACCAACACATGGAAAAGACAGGCTGCAGAAGTTGATGTGGGCAGATTTGGAACTGATAAATCCCACTTTGATGAGGAGGGGAGAAGGAGAGGATGAACACACAACACAGAGACTCCAGCCATTTAGGGATGGTTGTCATTCTTTATGAAGATTAAGGGACTTGTAGCTCTGCATTCCTATATTAATCCAAAGGCCGCCCATTGCACAAGCTGCCAGAGTACAGGTTTCCAGACACTGCATTTGCGATCAGAACCTTGAGCTAAGTGGACTCCCATTTCCATGCTGGATTTTTTCTGGCTCTGCTATGTTAATTTTACATGGCAGATAAGCAACAATTGATTGCAAAGATCTTTAGAAATCATTTGAGAACAAAAAGAGCAATAAATGAGGGCAGTTGAAGAGCAGTCTCTGATGTAATGGCCAGTTTACTTGTATATTGGACGAATATAACCATATGAATATTTTTCAAAATAAGAAAGCTCTTATACTAAGAGATAAGAGTCAAACTGTTGGACAACTTGCACATCTGATTTGCTTAAGGAGATCTACACAAACTGCAGAGCAACTGAATGCTCACAGAATAATGCATGAGGACACAAGGTTTTTTATTTTTAATATATTAATACAGTTGAAAAGAAAATAAATAATCCTGATTTTTCTAGGGAGGTAAGGGAATCATAAACACTGCAGGGACTTTGCCCCTAGCATCCCATGATTTACATATTTTTTATAAAAGTCAGAGTTGGTTTGAAGTCACAGGAAGTAGACCAACCACTGTTAAAATGATTACTTTTTCCCTGTTATGCCTGGGTCCGGTCTATGCCATCAGATTCTCACTTTTATGAGCAATATAAAATTCAGACACAATTTCCAGTTTAAAAGGAAACCGTTTCTGCTGGGTTTTCATAACAACCAACAGCTTCTTCCCTTAATTTTTTTTTTTTGTAATTCAGTGACAATTCTGATATCCAAAGTGGCAACTAATTGCCCTGACAATTAAGTGGTATTGCCACAGCACAGCCTTTATGCATTTGTCCTAATAAATGTCAGATGAAGCTCAACTGCTCACTTCAGCAGATGCTAATTTAGGCTGAATACCACCAGCTATTCAGAGAGAGAATTTTTGCTTTAAATAAGATTAATCTCACAAATGAAGTGTGGGTTTCCTTCTTATAACAAAGGCCATTGGTTATTCATTAAATCTGAATTACAGGTTTAACAAACACTTGCATAAGAATCATTAATATCATCTGTTATGTAATTACTAATGCAGTGTATAATGCTTAATATCTCAACAGTCAGGTCTCTTCAAAATTCAATTACTGTAGCTCTCGTCATAGAGACTAGCACTGCTGTTTCAAAGCTCTTTTTTCCCTAGTGACCCTTCAGCTTGACTACTTCTTGCTTGGCTGCCATTTGTCACTTCATGAATAACATGACTGTCAAGTCAAGTATAGACTTATATCGGACTCCTAACTCCCATCATAGTTCCTACCTTTCCACTGAAGTCAATAGGAAGCTGGGAGTCCTGTTATGCTGTTAATCCTGGGCCAGCATTTCAAAAAATGCTGATCTGCTTTGCAAGTGTGTGGAGCTGATTCATTTTCTCTGTTGCAGGTGACAAGAAACTGAGCCTCCTTTCATTAACACTGGAAAAGCCTGCACACTCTCAAGGTAGGGCCAGCAGTGTTTGCACTATCGTTCTCTACTTTACAATTGCAAAACCTTTATTGATTCCAGTTGGGAATATTCCCAATGTTAATATTCCCCATGGAAAAAAAAAATTAAAAATTGTTTATCCTTTCTTGCAAATGGGTTCTGCCCCTGTTTGAACCACCCATTCTGAAATATACACTCAAGAGTATATATTTCTCTCGGTCAAAAGAGAAGTTTTACAGGACCCTCTGAAGCTATAATTTTATTCATAAAATTGATATGCTTGAGAATGGAGGTGGGCACTAATCCCAGAAGTCATGGAAGAGCCCGTAGTAAATTCTTTAGCAGCTACATCCCCGGAAGCGCTCAAGGCCAGCTGGATGGGGCTTTGAGCAACCTGGTCTAATGGGAGGTGTCCCTGCCCATGGCAGAGGGGTTGGAACTAGATGGTCTTTAAGGTCACTTCCAACTCAAACCATTCTATGATTCTATACAAGAATACCACTATTTGTGAAATACCAATCATGAACTGTCCCAGGACCTTGTAATTTTCAGAGGTCACTGAGGGAAAGCAGTAGTTGGCATAGACCAAAACTGTGCCAAGAACTCTTCTAAGAGTTGCTGAGAGGATGACTGCCTGGACATATTCTGGACATACTTAAATGTACAAGTGTGGACAGACAGTTGACTGCTGCTCAAGGTTCTGAACTGAGAATACCTGGGAGGAGGTATTCTCAGTCCTGTATTCTCCTGAGGTATTCGCAGGAGGTCCTGTGATTAAAGCATGACTATTTTCCTTCTTAGACCTGTCTTCCACATTCCTTGGCCTCCTTCATACAAAGAATCACATTGCATTTTAGCCTGAACCATCCTAACAGTAGACAGCTTCAAGTCCTTAGAGAGTTGTTACCTGTGATTCTAATTTTGAGCCAAAAATCAAATTTTGATCCAGCATTAATGCTTTCTTCAACTGATGAAGGTGATGGACCTGTTGAACTTACTTTCTCAGTAGCAGCGACATCAGTGATTTCCGTGCTACGGGAATTATTGCACAGAAGTAGGTCAACAGCTGTGCTCAGATGTGAAGAGGTGTGCGCAAGAATAGACATAGAAAAAATAAAAAGGTCTAAAAAAATGACAAAAAATGATGAGGTATATGGGAGGAAGAATGGAGACTGTGGACTTTACACACTGTAAGGTTAAAAAGATGAAGTCTGTGAAGTTTGAAAAGGAGAAGAGATATTATAAAAGTCTACAAAATAATGAGTGAGCCTGAGGATCCTACACAGATCTATCTATTTATTTCCCACTTACCCGTATCTTTTGCTCTCCATTCTACTCCTCCTCTTTCCAGATCTTCCAAAACGTATTTTGCTCTCCTTCTCATTTCCCTTTTCCCTCTTATTTCTGAATCCCTTCACCTCATTTCCACCTATCCTCTTCTCTGTATACTCTTTGTCATTATGTAAATATCAATACCCAATATAAGATTTTATTAATGTCAATAAATGTAAGTATTACTTTAAAAAATAATAGCGTAGTCCATAAAACTAAAAAGTAACATATTTCAAATGACCGCCATGAAAAAATCTATGCGAATTCAGCGAACACACAGACAGCTGTGCTGTGAGCTGTTTCAGCAAACAGTTCAGGAAGACTTAAAAAGCATAATATACTCAATTACTTTTCTTGTGGTAATTTGACATAAAATTAAATTTTAACCCTCAAGCATCAGCTCATAAGCTAATTTTAAAATGGAATCAAGAAGGCTTGAGACTTCTATCCTTTCTCTGAAGCAAAAGACATAGAGGTGGAATTCATTTGACTTTATGTGCATGAGAAAATGAAGATGCCTACATCCAAGCTAATTATCTAGACTTTTTTTGAGTCAACAGGGAGAAAAAAGGCACTTTGAGGGTGCAATCCTTCTTACTTGAAAGTAAGTGCCCAAAATAAGCCAGATAAATTGGGTCTTAAAAGGGCCTGCATGCCTCACTGACTACAAACAGTTGCTAAAATATCTAGTTCAGATGTAGACACTTGTTTCAGAGATAGGGGAGATCCCAAGGAAGGCATTCTGAAACAGATTATTGAGCTATATGGACGGCTGGTCTGTTGTAGCTCAGGTATCTTTAGGTTCCTATGTGCTGCTAATGTTTCATTTACGCAGGCGTTGTGGCCCGGAGTAAAACTCTAAGGTGGTATTACAGAGCCTACAGAGGCAGATGAGATCTATACCTGGAACTGAAAAGGATGTTCTTGGATATATAGGGCATCTTCATGCTTTCAAACGATATATTTTTGTGGGAGTAGTAAGACAGTGCCATTCTGTTCTCCCTTTCATACTGTCTCCTAATATGTCAAAAATCTATCAAATTATGGGTCTATCCACGAAAAAACAAATCAGCTTTAGGAAGTGTTTGCACTGTTGTGTGAAATGTGGGGAGTCCCTGCAACCAGACATCCCTGCAACAGAGGACATCAAAAAAGGAACTGGAAAGATGTAGCAGATACTGGGTAAATGGGAAATATAAGGCAGGCAGCGCAGGACTTTTAAGTATAACAGATATTTGTGACTACCAGAATACCGTAAGAAAGCCATGACTTCCCTCCTAGCAATGTCTGGACTAGACTATCTGTTTTTAAACATAAAATTTGCTTACAGAAACATTCTAAAATTGTAAGTATTAAATTAAGCCCCTGCAGCTTTAAAACAATTATTTCCAAAAGAAATGTAACCATTTATAGACATGTTTGTGAGAAGCTTACCTTCAAGCTTCCTCAGTGTCCCAGGTCACTGCAACAGTATTTTTCTCCCTCGACACTCATATAGAAGTTCATAGTAGGGTGGGGATTTTAAACTGGTTAACAGACAGACCCTTATGCAGAGCTTTTCCCAGTATATGCAGGCAAGCGTCCCTCTGGCTTCACTGGGAGCTATGGGAAAGTATTTATGAAATACCTACTTTGAAGGTGCCTGAAATCAGCTGAAAAGACTCTTATCCAGCTTCAGCTTCCAACCACTGCCCCTTCCGTACCTTTGCTGTGTATATTGGCGAGCCTGTTCTCAACATTTTGGGATCTCTATAGCTGTTGGTGGATTTTCTGCAGGTCGCCTTTAAACTTCATTTCACATTAGTTAAACAACAGGGTGCTCCCCAAATCTTCCATGATGATTTCGATCTTTTTATACTTTAATAATTTGCTGGAGTCTTTAACTAGTCCTTACCTTCTGACCAGTTTCCTGCTGGATCCAGGGAGATATGAATTGACACAGCATCCAGTGTCCCAAATCAGACCAGCGCCAAATACAGAGGTACGCCAGTATCCCTGGTCCTATTCAAGGATTACTTATTTATTTATTTATTTACATTTTTAGATATACAAATTTGATTGATTATGTTGCTGCAATGCTGCTCTGGCAGCTCATTTCCAGTTGATCAAGGTCTCTGACTCCCAAGACTTTGACAAAGTTCCAGGTTCCCAGGATAAATTCCCCCACCTTGTTATGGCCCAATAGAGCTTTTCATGTTCTGGACATGCAGTTTTTGTACTTCTCATTCAAATACACATTATTTAGTTGTGCACAAAGTCTGACAGTTTGAAAAGCCCGTGCTATTCTATACCAGTGGCATTTTTCTCCACACTTTTTCTACTCCTTCAGCAAAGAAGTCACACATGTAAACTGTTTTCAGTCGTGGGTAATATATTTATGTAGCACTGGGCCAAGAGCTCATTCTTGTGCTACTCCAAAGGACTATGTTGAAATCAGCAATGATCCCCCATTTCCAAATCCATTTTCACATCTGTCGGTTATTTAGTTTATTAATCCAATTATTGCACAGAAATTAATTTTCCATGGGTACTAATCAAACACCTTGAAGAATTCTGACTATATTAACAATCTTACCTCTATCAACCAAACTTGAAATCTCCACTCAAATATACCCATTACAGGATGAGAGAAGGAACAAGATAAGTGGCAACCTGAAATGCTAAATAACTAGTTTGCTTTGATTGATTGCTTGAAGAATAAAAGACACTAAAATTTCCACTAAAACCAATTATTTGATAAAAGTCATTCCTAAAAAAAATAAATTTTCCTTCAAAGGGTGTTCCTAGTCATTATCTAAGCTGAACTTTGACTAAGATACTGGAACACTCCTGAGAAAAGGGCAGCAGGGCATAAACACAGAGAGCAGGAACATGGCCTTTGCCCACTCACTGAAGGATGGCATTTCTCACTACATGTTGCCCTTCACCTCATCAGGCATTCATTCAAGAGCAGAAGTCACACTTTTTGAGTCACAAATGGCATCCTACTTTCCTCTGGATTTTCTTTCAAAATCTCCAATCCAGATGATCGCTAAAGCCAAAGTTTCTTAATTTAGGGGTCTTACAAATACTGAAGGAGAAAATCTGGTAGCTCTTTTTAGAGCTCTTTTTTTTAGCCCCAGATACTTCTATAGGTTAACCTGCCTTCCTGGACAGTATAGGTGACTCAATCAACACAGAAATTCATCTGGATCCAGGTTTTCTGTCACAAAAAAAGGAGTCAGCATGAGGTCTCAGATTTTGAACTCTCTTTCTTAGACCTTTGGTACTTTTTTTCTACAATACCAAACTAATTTTTTTTGTTGCCTTTGCAAATCCTTGATCTCAAAGACAATGTGCTCAATGGTATTTTATGGTAAATTTTCACTCAAGATGGATTCCTCCTTAGTGCTCGCTCTGGGCAATGAAAAACTAAGATTTTTTTATCATTTGTCTGCCATGCAAACATGCTACACCTATCAGCACCAGAACTGCTGTACGTGCAAAGAGAATGTGGGACTTTCAGGAAGGTATAATGGTCTGTCCTTATATGCTGTTAGCCCCATGTTCCCACCTTAGACTTTATAACCCCTCAGAGATTTATCATTCCTCTGTTCTTCCCAACAAATCCCTTTTCACCTTCCAGACAGCCAACAACGGACAGATTGGCTTTGTTGTGAAGCCTCTGGTAGAAAATCTACTCAATCATAAGTCCTGCTACAGAGCAATGACAGTCAGTCCTTAATGGTGTGCTGGCAGCCCAAAAATGGATGAAAGAAATCATGTCTAGAAGTCAACTTGTCTATAGGAAAATAACTTAACCCACCGCTACTTAAGTATGGATCAGGCATGATTTCTTGTCTAAAACTTGAAACCTACCTTTGAAAAATTCCCCTGGTGACCTGATCTTCTTTGAGAACTTTTGGAGATGTTGCTTCCTGTCCACCCTGACTTCTGCACAGGAATATTTTTAAATTTCTCTTTTTTTTTTTCTACTTCTAATATTTATCTCCAGTAACTTTCCGCATCTTTTTTGTCACTACTTTCTTTTTTCTTTTTTCTCTCCTCCTATTCGGTTTCTTGCCATTTTTCCTCAGTCCTTCCATTTTCCCTGTCTCCTATTTCTTTCACCATTTCCCTCCTATTACCCCCTCGCTTTACTTTCCCTCAGCCCCCTCCTTACTTTTTCTCCACCTTTTCCCACTCCTCTTTTCCTTGTGATTTCCAACCTCCAAAGAAGTGCTGTCCCTATAGGCTCTTCAGCACCCTTTGATCACCTGCTAGCCTCTGCCAGCAAGCTCCTCCAGCAGCTCCACCTGCCCCAGTTAACCCAGAGACTCCAAAGGGGTTGAGAGGGACTGGTCTTCCAGCAGGAGCCAGAGGAGGGTTAGCGCTGCCCTGAGAGTTGAAGCAGAGAGGGTCAGCTTGCCAAAGCGGGGAGATTGGCAAGAAGACATGGTGCCAGCCACACACCACCTCATTTATGTTCCCCCAATTAAAGCAGCCTGTAGGGAAAGTAACATGCCACTGTAGTGCACTGGTGTACTGACCCCTCTGAGTGCTTGTTAGTGCTCACCATACTCAGCATTTCCTCGCACTGATTGATAGGACGATACATGTGTGTGTGGCAGAGAGCAGATTCATTACAGCACATTAGCCAGACAGGCAGACAAATGCCCACAGGGGCAGAAAAGCTGTAAGGAATAAATAAAAACTTTCTTATTTTTCTTAAACTTCTTTTCCCCAGGCTACACTGAGGAATGCTGGAGAAACAGGAGTGGAGGGAGCCCAGAAGAGAAAGGGAGTGGCAAGAAGTGTAGAGAAAGTTTATTAGCAGTCAAAGAAAGGTTTAAAATATTCATTGTTGGATTCAGAGTTTGGATAGTTAGCTGAGTCTCTACTTATCTTTCAGTTTCCTTCTCACTGCTAAATGAGAAAGAAAGGGTCAGCGCATCAGATACCGAACTATCAGAACATTTCTGATGTAGCATCTCTGAAATGGCTTTCTGTCTGCTCCACTCACTGCAATTAAACATTCCTCAGTTTTAAAAATGAAAAACAAACTAGTATCAGCTTTTATCAACAGCTGCCACCATGTGGTATCTGAAATACCACAGTTACTTCCCATTTGAATAAAGAGAAATATGGTGGCATCATCTGATCTGTTCAGTGATGGTGTTTAAGCATCCTTTCTGTAATGCACAGCTCACACGAGACAGCGTGGCTGACAGACAGTGGCTCTGCACCCCTGCGCAGGCCCTGCTGAGGCTGAGGAGTGGGCAACCTGTGCCACGTGGCCCTAACACCGTGACCACTGTACCAAATCACATCCCCATCGCTCGTACTTGGAGCTGGGAGACTGGACCACAGTCCAGGACTGCCCTAGGCTGTCAACAGCAGTGATTTTAAAAAATGTATTCCCAAATGGCTGATGCCAAAACCACATCTGCCAGACACAGGTGTACCAGGGGGCAACATCCTCTCCCCCCATGTCATGAGAAGCTACCCGGGAGCAAACGTGGAGCTGCTGGGCCCTGTTTTCCTGCTCCCTCCTGGCTGGACCTCAACCTGTCTGCTGCCTGGGAATATGGCGTGATGTGGAAAGAAAACCCCAGAGACATTCCACTGTCCAAAGGGAAGATGGAGTGTAAGCTGTCAGCCCTGTATCATTAGAGAGTTGATCCTAAGATTAATGATTCAAGGAGCATGTTTTGAGGCGGAATGAGGACAAGACCCATTACCTGATACCCCGGCATTTGCTTGCTTGAGCCCTACGTATTTTTTAGGACACATTAACTCCAACAGCTTCACCCCTGACCTCCCTCCTGAATTTCATTTAGACGCACTTCAAAATGAGCTCATTATGTTACAATTAAGAATAGCTTTCTGCAGATAACACAGCATTCAGAAAACCGCTTTGTAAGTATCTGTTGATAATTTAGGTACCTCTGAGATTGCTGGAGCTTTGTCTGATGAAAAGTGTGTCCCCACCGGAAAAAATCCATTGAACCCAGGATATTCTGAAACTGGCATATGACACTGTGAATAATGTGCATGGGTTTCTTCTCGAGGGTGCTTGTCTGTCCACTCTTGATCCTGTAGCTTTCCTCTGAGCTGAAACTGTAGTCCAGTCAGTGCCTGCAGCATTGCTTTATTTCTTCCCTTTCCACTATTAGCAGAGCTGAAAAAATCCCTGTAAAACACACACACAAAATAGAAGCAGCAATTTAATTTTTTGCACAATGTACCTCTACTATTGAAAAAAATATAAATTCTTAAATATAAAACCAAATTAATGTTATGGCTGTAGGGCACCCATAAGGACACAATCCCTAACATACTACTGAAAAAAAAAAAGATGAGAAGAAACAGTTGGCATTCAGTTAACAATCATGTTTGGAGGTTTGTGACTGACTTTGTTATTCCAAGGGAAGCCAGGTACCTGTCTCTTGGGATTAGGTACAAAGGCGAGAAAAAAGTGGACATGGATGAATCTCAAAGGTGACTGCTGGGTTAATAAAACAGTCTGTTTTCTGTTCACCCACTCTTCCTCTCAGTGTGCAAGTACATTAAAATATGTCAAAAGGAAAGCCATTTGCTGGGGAAAAATAATTCAGCTAAAAGTCAAAATTTCCAGCTGGTGCGTTGCCTTGGTGTGTGCAAGTGCGCTAACAAAGTGATCCACACATCTCACTGGATGAAAGTTGGTATCCTCATTAAAGTAGAAACAAACACTTGAAAATAGGAACAACTGCCAGTTAAAAAAAAAGGGACCGCAATTGATATGAGAAGCCTTCATTTTCCCACATTCTGTTTCCTACTTGCTCTATAGCAGATACGGTATATATTTAAGTAACCCCTTGAAAAGTAATGAAAGTAAAACTGATTCTGTATGCAGTAACCATTCCCGTTTGCTGGAGGAATTGCGTTGCTAACAACCATCCACATTATCATTCTATGTTTAGAAGAAGAAATATTTTCACAGTCCAGTTTCTAAACTGCCACATACAACACAAGGATTGGTTCCTACGAAGAGTAACCCTTTCAAAAGTGAATAGCTCTGGGGAAGAAAACTTTATATCAGAATTACTCACACTAGAAAGCGTTTGTAGGATCAGCGTCCAACCCTTTAAAATAAAAGCACATTTATACTGGTGTATACTGCCTTTGCCCCCAGGAAACACAGTGAAGCTTGAACACCATCACTAATTCACTGCAGTGTGAGCATTTTTTGTAGTATGAACAGCATGAGACATGAGATCTCCTGTTCCTTGGCCCAGGCCCTGGCAGAAAGTACTATCAGATAAACAGAAAGCAAAACAAGGGAAGTGGCACACTATGGTGTGAGCTGCCTTTTGTTTACTAATGACATGATTTTCTCTGGGAGAAAAAAAAAAAAAGAAGAGGAGTGAAGAAGTTTTCCAGAATCTCTCACGACCACAGCAGGGTATATTAGGATGAACTGTCTGAACCGCAGAATCCCATCATGGGTGAGGTTTGAAAGGACCCCTAGGGACCATCTAGTCCAACTGCCCTGCTCAAAGCAGGGTCAACCACAGCATATTGCTCAGGGCCATATAGAGTTTTAAATATCTCCAAAGACAGACACTCCCCAGCCTCACTAGGCAACCTATTCCAGTGTTTGACCACCCTGACAGTAAAAAACTTTTTTTATTATAGGAGAATTGAAATTTCTCCCATTTCAGTTTGTGCCTTTTGCCTCTTGGCCTGTCATTGGGCACTGCTCAGAAGAGCCTGGCTCCACCTTTTTTACTAACCCCCCTCCAATGGGTATTTATACACATGAAGAATATCCTCCGGAGCCTTCTTTCTCCAGGCTGAACAATCCCAGCTCTCTCACCCTCTCCACATAACTCACATGTTCCAAGTCTTTCAGCATCTTTGTGGTGGTTTGCTGGACTCACTCCAGCATATCCATGTTCCTCTCGTACCGGGCAGCCCAGAACTGGACTCAGCACTCCAGCTGTAGCCTCCCCAGCGCTAAGGAAAGGGGAAGGATCATACTCTTAACCTACAGGCAATGCAAAGCTGTTCCTGATGCGCCCAAGGAGAGGCTGTTGCCCTTCCTTGTTGCAAGTGTGTGTTGCTGGCTCATGGTCCACCAGGACCCCCAGGGGCGTCTCTGCAAAGCTGCTTCCCAGATGGTCAGCTCCAGCCTGCACTAGTGCATGCACTTATTCCTCCCCAGCTGCAGGACTTGGCATTTCTATTTGTTGAGTTTCCTGAGATTTCTGTCACCCCGTTTCTCCAGATTATCCCTCTGGAGAGCAGCACAATCATCTGGTATAGCAACCAGTCCTCCTGATTCTCTGTTGTCTGCAAACTTACACTCTGTAATATTGGACACAGTATCGACCCCTGAGGAACACCACTAGTTACCAGTCTCCAGATAGTCTTTGTGATGTTGATCACAACACTTTGAGCTCAGCAGTTCAGCCATATATCAATTTACTTCACCACCTACTGTCTAGTCAATAATTCATCAGTTTGTCTATGATGATGCTATGGGAGACAACTTCAAAGGCCTTATTAAAGTCAAGTTAAACACCATCCTCTCCCCTTGTCTCCCAAGCCAGTCATCTCACTAGGCAAGCCTATCAGGATGGTCAGCCATGATTTTGTTTTTTTTCTTAGTCTGCATTTTGCTGTTGATCTACCTGTAAAAACCCTTCATGATGCCATTCATGTCCCTCTCCAGATTCAACACCAAATAAACAAGACAACCACCTTCAGCCCCGAAGTGGTCAGGCAGTTGCACTAGATGATCATTGTAGGTCCCTTCCAACTGAACTATTCTATTCAGTTCTGTTCTGTTCTATTCAAATGGAATTTATTAATTTAGCCAATGTTTCAATGTATAGCAACAGGACCTTTTAAAATGTGTATTATGTTTCTGATGCTTAAAATTCCTACTCCTGTTATGTAAATGCCTGCTTAGGGTCTTTTTAAAAATGCATTTTATGAAACTGTTAAACTAGAATAGCCATTAAGTAGCTGTTATGAGTAAGATGTCAATACATATCCAAGAACATAACAAAAATTTTAAAACATTACATAGAACATTTTTGATCGTGCCAGCAGCAGCAGTGGAGAAGAAGAAAACCTTGTAGATTTTTCCTTTTGATCAAGGCTTTTTCAATGCATTTGTTACTGGCTAATATGCACTAAAGAAGGGATAACTGTAATTGAATCAAAATGTAAGTTTTAACACTCCAACATCCCCTCTTCTTTTTGCTCAAAAAACAAACATCACGTCTAAAACTTATTCCAGTAATGTTGACCCCTGCAATTCTGCACAGAGCACTGCTTGGGTGTCCAGAATAAATGTCAGGACAAGGACCTGGCTTTGTTCTTTCAAAGCATCTTCAACTCAGGCTCTGATGTACATACATCACAAAAACTACAGCACTACTTCTCACAGCAGCCTCTTCTAATAGATGCAAGAAAGAGGGAAAGCTGAGGAACAGTTTAGCTAACTCATCTGCGCGGACTCAAAAATAAAGTAAGTGCAGAGAATTGCTGTATCTCCTAACTGGTAATGCTGCTCCTTAGCCACAAAGAGTAAATGGTTAGTCCTTTTGTACACAGCCTCTGATCCGTTGTGCCTATATTAATTACCTGCTTTGCAGGTACATGCATAGTCAGCTCCATACTAAAGCTCAGCAAAAAAGTCTTTCTGAAGTCTTCAGATGTTCCAGGAAGGTCACCTTGTTCTTGTGTCTGAGCACCAGAGCTCAACTCTGAGCCTCAACCACGGGACTAGCTGGTGTTGCTTCCTAGCTGCTCTGCAGTGTGAACGCTTTCTCTTCCTTCCCTCACTGAGTCTTCTCTCCTCTTACGTCCAAACTACTCCAATGTGAATACCTGAAAAGTTCTGAAATATGAAAACTGAGAAGATGACTGTAACTTCCCCTTCCTGGTCACTGCAGACTTATCATGTCTATTTACTGGTCACACTTGCATAATAAGAACCTAATCTTGCAGTCCGTTTGCAAGCAAAGCTCCCCATTGACTGTTATGTCTTTGTATTAAAAAAAAAAATGCTGGATATGCAGAGCAGCAGTTCTGAACAAAGGAATTTAGTCATTTTTCTTTTAGTTTTCCCCTTCAAAAATGCCCTAAGGCAGTCATCTATGTCAGTCAATAGAAGGCTGAAAATGTTCAATCAAAAAAAAAATCTATTTTTGAGCAATAGAAACATAAAAGACATCTAAACCCACAAATATTATTTTTGTACACATTGAGGACCAGGTTTCTTCACATTTCACTGAACTTTTTATTAACTCTTTGCTTGCCAACTTTTTGCCTGGAGCAACTTTTGCCAGTGAAGGAATCCTTGTTTATTAAGGAAAGCATACTTATGATCCCATAGTTATAGTAGAGGGCAGGAGGACAGTCACATATACAAATGTTATATGTAAAAGACATACAGAAATTTCAAATATACTTCCATTTATAAAATTTTCATTTATCTCAGCAATTGTACAATTTAAAACGTAAAAAGTAAGTTAAATTAATATTTTGAAACTGAAATCGAACGATTTGCACAATAGCTTACAAATAGCGAAACAAATTTAATCCTACTTAATTTCTGCAGTCATTTAAAATACAGTTTGCCCCTTCCCATGCTGCTTTCTTCAGAATCGATCAAGAAGTAGCACCAAAAAAAATCATGTAATATCTTTTTCATATTTTTATTTTTGTTGATAGTTTGAGGCTTTAAAAATTTTTTAGTCAGACCAGCAAGTCAAAAAATTCCACTTGAAATAAAAAAAAATTGAAAGCTGTGTTAAAATTAAAACTATCTACGAGTTACTTAAGAATAAAAAAAAATCATAAAAAATTTGACATGAGGGTTTTGTTTAAATGGAAATAAATATACACAGGTTTGGAAATACTCAGTGAGTTTATCCAGAGAACCTTAACTCTGATCTGTAGCAATGCCAAGCAATAAATATATATCTATGTTGATAGCAATTTAGTCTTTGCAGCTTCAGAAAAAATTAAACTGATTTTTAAAAATTCAATACCGTTTATGTAACTCAAAGTCTGGCATAACTTTTTTTATTTCCAGTTTGAGTAAAACATAAGATACAGAAATTCTGCAGAAAAAAGTTTTGCATTTTACAAAAGCGCACAGGGAAATAAGGAGGATGAATTAGAATGCTAAATGGTGAAGATAATGAACAAGTGCACTTACTGGAGAATTGGAAGGATGATTCACTAAAATAGAATTTCAGCAGTGTGTAAAAAGTATATTGGTGCAATAAAAGACAAGAAAAAGAACTGGTCAGAGAGATGCATTAAGCTGTAAAGGAGGACACCCAGGATATTCGGAATTACATATCCAGACGCACCACATTACTACTGAGGAAAAAGCCTTACTATAGAACATTAACACCTGAGAATCGCGTCTAGAATAACCTAATGAGCAATACGTATATTTTTGAGCAGCCTATATCAGAAAGATGAACAGAGCAGAAGGAAATTAAATGAAGGCAAACAGCAAATATTGATAAGGGATTTAGGAGCTGAGTGACGAAAAAACCTGGAAAGAATTACACGGCAAATACAGCACCTTTAACATGATGTATGTGAAAAATATGAACACCAAGATAAAACAATTATTACAAGAAGAAAATTAGTTATCCTTGTAATTATGGTGATATTAAGAATATTAAGTAGAATATCATAATGGTTCTTCATAGAGAATAAAAAGCAACGGGGATATATGGTCCCAAAGAAAGTGGTATAATCCCCATCATTTGATTCATTTAAATTGAGACTTGGCAAAACATTAGTGAAGTTATTGTACAGTAGGTCATGATCCTGTATTGGCAGGGGATGGACGAAATGACCTAGCAGGTCTTTTCCCTCTCAAACTTCTTTGATTCTAAAACACTCTAAGTCAGATGCTTCCATAATTTGTCTACGAGATCAGCAGAGCTCAGAGCTACCACAGGGAGACCTGTAAGGGTGAGGGTGAATGTAGACTTGACTAATAAAATATCAGAAGCCCATAACAGTCAAGAAATTCTTTCTCTTTTATTGTTATAAATATATATGTATCTTCTTTTCAGGGTTCAGTGCGAATGACTGTACAAAAAACTAAATTTTAAGACATTGAAAGGCAAAATAAGCGTAGAGGTCACCACTGCAGAGGGATCAGGCTGGAGTAGCAGCAAAAGAAAATGTACAGTCCCCTGACACCAGCTTTTTGAAAATTCAGGTCTCAAAGGTAAGACAGGAGCAGGATTTCACATACAACCCTTTTTTTTTCTTGATTACTATTCACATAGAAACAAGTTTTTGAAGAAAAGCTCCTACCAAAATCTTCATTGCTGCCCATCTATGCTGTTTCCACTCTTTCTTTAACATTTGGCAGTAGTAGAAAGTAATGTTTGAGAAATAACCTAGAACGAAAGAAAACTATTTCATTTGAAGGTGTTTAGGAAAATCAATACCCCAATGACACTTACAGTTTCTTGTTATGAAGGCAGGAGATGGTGAGACAGGATAACAGCTGCTGGTTATAAAGGTCTGTAATGCCTGGGTCTGTTGTGACCACTGAGTCTGACCATCTGCCCTAGATTTCACTGAGGGCTTCCTACCTCCACTCTATATCAGCAGTGTGTTCCAATGCATTGGGTGTCAGCCGAACAGCATGTGAATGGGACAACTCAGTGTTACTGCTTACACCACCATGAAGGCTGTGTGTCACACTGACCTTGTGTAGAAGTGGCCAGCCTAAAGCACAAGTGTAAAAAGACATACAGAAAGGGCAGCATCAGTAAGCCTCCAGCCGATGACCTACAGAAACAGAGGCTGCTGTGCACGTAGCCACCCTATCTCACCTCCTTCTGAAGCTGAGGAAGAAGCCCTCTGATTTGCTGGCAGCTTCATTTGAGGGACAAGGTTAGTGTTGGTTTTCTTAAACTCACTGTACATATGGATCTGATGTTCATGCCAGACAAACTGTTAAAGTTTTAAAAGGGTGACACTGTTAGACACATGCAATACCTGTAACAATATAAGGTGATGGAGCTGATGAGGTTTTTGCTGAAAAAAACCCTGCCTTGCAAATATCTTAAATTCATTTAAGGCAGTCACTGAGCATGTGGAGAAACTGGAGGTAGCTTGTACAGTTCACTGGGACTTCAAAAAGCCTTTTAGAAAGTTCCCTCACCAAAGGTGGCTAAAGAGGACTACAGTGCAGAATAAGAGCTCCTCTTCAGCATTAATATCAGGCTGAAAAATAGGAAACAAAAGGTAGGGATACGTGGTCCGTTTTCTCAATGAAAGCCATTAGCAAGGTATCACTGGATGTTCCAAATGTTCAGAAATAGTCTCTAAAAACTGCAGAGAGGAAAGTAACAAAATCTGCTGGTTAATGAAGGTAGTACAACTGCTGAAGGGTCTCATGACACTGATTGAACAGTTAAAAAATGGCAGATGAAATTTGCAGTCAGCAAAAATTATGTGATGAACTTGCAGGAACATGTTTCTAACTTTATAAACTATTGGCAGATGCTCCTATTGAACTAGATGTTACCAATTAGGACAGGGTTTTGAAGCTAAAAAAGACAGTTCTCTAAGATGGCAAATCCATTGGTCAGTAGCAGTGAAACTAGCAGACATGATATTAGAAACAAATCACACAGAAAAAGAAGAGGTAATGTCATGGATTAAATTCACAGTGTATCCATACCTGAAATATTATGTCATTCTTGTCTATCTGTGTAAAAACATCAGTGCAGAAATGAGAAGGTGCTAAAAAGAACAGCAAACGTGGCTGAAGATGTACCATGACTTCTTCATGAGGATCAATTAAACAGATAAAATTCTCCATCCTGGAGAAAAGACACCTCAGGCAAGACAGGATACAGGTATGTGTAAAACGTTCACAGAGTGAAGAAGGTGAAGAGAAAACATTTCATACTTTTCATTAGTTAAGAAGTAGGACTGCCATGTCCATGATGAAATGACCACAGGACAAGCTCAGAACAAACAAAAGAAAAAAAAAATCACTTATGTCTAAACAGTGGTACTTTTTGTCAGAGGATTACATACATAGGAAAAAGTTACATAGATCTGAAAAGTCACTGGGTTGATTAACAGAAAACCATCAAGGGCTATAAATTACAAAATACCATATCTCTGGCTCAGGAATTACCTAACTCACAGACTGCTTGAAGCTGGGATTCGTTTCATGAAGCATGATTGCTTTCTGGAGACGTCTTTTGACTCTTATCTAGGCTTCTGCTACTACTGACTGCTGAAGACTGGGTACCGACTGAGCCAGAAAGATGCTTGGTGTGATCCACTATGGCCAATTAATACATTCTTCTGAGGAAACACAGAAGAGCATCTCTGGGGAGATGGGATTGTTTCCTGTGCAGTGTACATCATCAATACGTTTAACAGCCAAATGTATAAGGCCCCACTGCACCGGAACAGTGCTAGCCTTACAAGAGGTATTCATGTATCCTTATAGCTACAGAAAACCCTTCAGGCACCTAGCTGTCATAAACTTCATCAAGCTTTAACATGACCACTAGGACAAGAAAATAATTTGGCTTCTCTTCCAGAATGAACTTTTTTTCAAAACTCTAGATTCTTAGCAAGCCAGGCAGCTCCCATGATCTCTGTGCCGTAAAAAGAGGAGAGAATTGGCTTTGACATAGCTTTCAAAGACCAGAAAAATTGTTGCACAGGAGTCACTGAAGCACAGGGAAGTTAAAAATAAATGTGTTTCTTGACTTGTGGCATTAATGGTTAGCAACAAACAGCATACACATCAGAAGACTAATAGGCATTGTAGCTCAAGAGGACATCCTTAAATGCTTCCAAAATTATTCTATTTTCAGTGATTCAGTAAGGGTGGCTTTTATGTTGAGGGTAATGGGGTCCAGCCCCACCAGAACTTAATAACCTCACTGAAATTTTTCTTTGTCCTCCTGTCATAGCTACTGCATCGCACTATTAATGACATGCAGTAGCAGCGTCACCCAGAAGAAATAGCATGTAAGGAAGAGGTAACATGAAAAAATGAAGGCAGCTTGTAACAAGTTATAACATGTTACAACACATAGCAGGTTTTCCTAAATTATTTTGTTTTTAAACTAATGCTTAAAGGCATTGCAAATTTCTTGTGTATTTGCGAACCTGCAGAGCAGCCTCCAGGGGTTTTTACTGGCTAACCTCAACCTTGCAGAGACAAAGATGTGGCATCTTTGGCTGAACATGGAAAGGAGTACACAGGATAAAGTCCCAAAGTCTTTTACAAGGTAACAGCTATTTTTTCTGTTTTCTGATGCATAACAATTAGCTATTCTTGCCTTTATTATCTCAATAAGGAATAGCCTATACCCACTTGTATTGTATGATATTGTTCTCTTTGACTTCTGTTGTGTTTTTTGAAAGCATACATGCACACTCATGTAAATACATGCACATTTTCCCCCTAACCTAAAATGCACTGGAGCCACCACTGGTTTACAATACAAACTACATTTATTAGCTGACATAATCTTGTGGTGTAATTCTAAGAAGAGTGTTTCCATAGCAGAAGTCGGACTGCCTTTCAGTAGGGCACGGGCTCCTCAGTCAGCAAGGGGGTTTGAAAATTCCACATCAGTGCCTCTTCCTGTCTTCAGCCTCAATGGCAGATTCAGGATTACAGGACATAGAATCCAAATAATTTATTCAAAGGAATATTTTAATAAGATAATAGACATCAGAGACTATAATAGGACTAACAGAGAAGCTCGAATCACCAGCTCTGGATGCCCTCAGCTGTCAAAGCACTTGCCAGGGTGGAGTGTGTTAAGAACCTCCCAGGAGTTTGAGTTCCTTAGAGCATTTGTGCCTGAGTCCTTGATAGTATTTCATTCTCTGGACTATGCAAAAAAAAAAAAAAAAATTCTTTTCTGTTTTTCTTAATCAAAGACCATCTAATCTCTTAGCCTAAAACACATGCTAAAATGTCAACAACCTCTTCTTTTTTAACTTATTTTCTTTATTTTCTTCGATTGTACATCTGCATATATAGTGGTTTTGCAACAATTTCACAAATCATTTCTTCATATCTTACAGAACAGGAACAATCCACAGTTCATAACTGGGAAACATTGCCTTACAGCACTCAAAGTGGAAATTACGACAGCACGTGGCTGATTAATATATTCAAATGTTGATTAGTACTGTCAATTTTGTTAATGAAAACTTTAGGGACTCAATATTATGTACAGGCATCTCTTTAAAAGTATTATAGCTATTAAAAATGATCAGTCTGGATATCAATGTTGAATGTGTAGTTTTATTTAAAAACTTTCTTTTTAGATTGGGAGGAATCTGTTTATATGCTGAGATTTAGGTTTCCAGCCCACGGAGCCAAAACCAGAAGATCTGGTAATTACCAGTACAATGCCAACTGTTCTGTGTGAGGGCTTCTGGAGGCAAGAGGATCCCACTGTGCTGGGCAGTTCAGGCCTTGGGAAGGGGTTCCTCAGGGCTATTTGAAGGAAGCAGATTTCACCAGCAATCTAGAGTCCAGAGATGAATGATGTAGCTCTTCAATTTATTTTATTATTTTCTTCCATTTATATAACTCACTAATCAATACAGCTAGTTATGTTTGAAAATATAAAAGCATGCACATTAATAATACAGCCTATGAGGATACATGCTTAAGGAACTCTGTAACTCCATAAAATAAATTAATGGTCTCCATCAACAACAATAAAGAAATAAACACACAGTCCTTTGATTGATAGACTTGATACTGTCAAGGCAAGGGCGTCCTCCAAACAGATGGAAGAAGTAACCTCTCTTTCCTGATTTGGGGCACCACATCATGAAGTTGCTGATTCAGTGAAGCAGCAGTTTACATTAAAATGCATGGGCCTATATATAGCCTAGAGATGGTGAGGAAAACTCCACACAGCCCTCACCATCTTCATACCCAGAGCTTACCTCGCACCATAGTCCACCTTTGCTGACAGTCCACATGCATCCAGATCAAAACTAGGTGCATTGGCAGAAACTCTGATTTTGGATCCCTGCAGGGGGCTACTTCACTGCCCAGTTGGCCATGTATGACCTGCCCAGCCCTCCCACAGCCAGCCACTGGACACCTCCACACTGCAAGAACAGTGATGCCCTAGCGCAGAAGCATCTCATTAAAATCCAATGGCATGACATGTGGCACCCTCTGGAGTTCCCACTTCCACCCAGAAGCCATCACCCTTGTGTTGGTGTGGATGCCTTAACACCATGGGGACAGGGACCGGCTGCTTCCTGATCCAACTGGGCCTCATGCAGTCTTTTGGTGTCCCTTCAGAAGGGAACTTAGGACCTCCTAGTTAACACAATGCAATGTCCTTCATGATCTGTGTTAGAATAAGGGTCTCTCAGACGAATGAAGAACAAATGCAAGTTTCACGGACCCTGTAATTAAAATACGCTGTATCTGGTACAGAGTACAAATTCAGATCAGATAAGTTTGCCAGTCCCTCCTTATCCAAAGTATATCTAAAACTGTGTTATGAATCCATTGAGTTCAACAACTGTATAAAAATACGTGCCATTTCATGAAATAAAAAAAAAATAAAAATCATAGTTTAGGTTTAAGCTTCCTAATTCTTCAGATTTTTTCTGTCTCTGAAGACCCTAGAGGGTTTTTTTTTGGAAGAGAGAACACGTAAGATACTACTCTATTCACATAACTTGAGACAGTGAGGCATTAAGAAAAACAGAAAAGAGCATAATACTACCAAAAATACCTAAATGGTATGTACAATCACAATATTTGTTAGGGGCTGCATCTCTGAAAAATAGATATGGTTGCATTTTTACACCAATTACTAAACTTTTTAAGGCCAAATATTGAGGGATAAGGCAAAAAGGACATAACACATGCAATAAACGGGCATATACAATTGATAAAACCTGCCAATGACGTGAATAGTTACACCATGATGTGCCAAAGAGACCTTGCACTCTGATACATTGAGAGTGAGCTTTGTACATGAAAAAATAACAGGTCATCATGCTCTAGACCATGGGCAAGCCTGGCAGCAGCCAACCACATAAACTGAGAGCAAGGCAGACTCCTGTCATTCTTAACATTTTTGCTGAGAAATCTATAACAAGGTGTGCAGCACACCTGCTACCAGAAGCACAGTTGCTACATATTAAATTAGATGAAGAGCATAAAAATTCTTCCAGCAGACAGCCTAAACTACACAGTGTGAATACCTCCTGGCCAGTTTTAAGTTCCTGACATTCTCCAGCTTTTCAATAGCTGACTTTTCTGCCTCTGTGTTCTTCTCCATCTCCCTGTCTCTGTACCAAGGGGAGTCCTGGAAATGAAGCTGCAGCATCTCTTTGATCCTGTTTTTGTGACCTCCAGCAGGCAAAAGATCAGCTGCGCAAAAATTGTTCCTTAGTCTGCAGCTATATGCTACAACAACACTCAAAGGGATACAAGAGTGTTGTTGCTATAGTTTAACAAACCCCAAGAGATCATGTGCAATCTACAACTATTGAATGTAGTAATCTGGGATTTTTCCTTTTTTATTATTATTATGGGGTTTTTTACATATATAAGAGCTTTCTGATCCTCAACAGCCTGCTGGGCAAATGTAAAGTACCATCTCCACCTCATGGTAGCACAACTACTTTTCAAACAGAGTGCTATAAAAGGTTTTAACATTGGCCTAATGTATTTTTTCCATAACCTTGCTCTCAGAAAGGATGGTGCTATTTCTACAGAAATTTTCACATGCACATAGAAATTTGCCTAGGGCAAATGTCCAGGCAATAAGAACATTTCAACATAAACAGTTAACAGTTCAGAAACAATCCATGGTTAACAATTTTTGACAATCTAAACAATAGGTGTTGCTGTCAGGTTCACCAGAGTACACAGATATTTTAAAATAACTTTTAATGCAACCCAAGTATTTTCTCCTGTATGTTTCAGCATAATTTGTGTTCTAACACAACAACTTCAGTCATTGAACGTAACACCATTCTCTAAGGGTGTCCTACCCTGACAAATGTATTTATTTGCGATGTCCTTCTTCCTTGTGCAAGATTCCCTTTCTCTCATGATAGGGGCTGGTATGACGAGGGAGGTGGATGGATAGACTCAGTGCTGAGTTATGTTACGGAGTGAATGCTGATATATCTTCCCGCATTCAGAGCTCCGTTCTCCAGACACTTGATCTCTTATAACTCTACTCCAATCTATGATGTTGTAAAAATGATAGATGCAATTTTGCAGCTTCCTTGCTAGAAAGTTATAACATCTGCAAAGACTGTCAAACTTTAACCTGGACAAGATTATAAATATCATTTTGTGAATACAGCAAACTGCTTTAGGGGAACAAAAACCTGATGTTTTTACCCTCCTCTTGTTGCACATGCTTCATTTTTGCCTTCTCAACTCTGAAGAGTCATGGCATATGAATAGAAAAGCGTCTCCCCAGGTAGCTGAAAAGACTTAGGGACTGTGGATATTATACACAGTTTCTCATTACTCATATTCAAAGCTTCAAGAGTAAACAAGGGTTTAAGTGCAGGGCACACATCCCAATTTTAAAACTAGGATACATGTCTGCAAGTCTGAGAAAAAAAGAAACAGAAAAATGTCTGAAACTTTTATTTAATATAGGTAGGACAAGTGTCCTGCAGTAGATTGGAAAGAATGATAAGCAAATGCCACCTAACTTCTCATACTGGGTGGTGCTGGTACGGTATGTGCGTGGCACCAAGTAGAACTTCTCTCTCAACTTGCCAGCAATCGGCCATGGAGTGAGACTTGAAGTGCTAGAGAAGAGGATCAAAGCCTCTGTCTACCCATAGTTATAACCATTTAAATGAGCCTAAGACCAGGATTTTAAATCTTAGTGATGACGCTTTAATAAATGCCACCACTGATGCATAGTTCCTACATTTAAGCTACCAGTTTGAGTACGAAATTGGCAGCACCAGGATAGTAACATTAGTTATGAGGATTTTGTACATTCTTTATATATCTCCCTATATGCCTTCCCTCTGGGTCTACCTCTTCTCTCTTATTATTCTCCCCGAGTAATAGTCCTTCCATGCTGGACTGACAGGGATAACAGGCCAATACTTTTTACTCAGAGAGTTTCCTTCTTCTTCTTCTTCTTCTGGGATACAGTTTATTTTCCCATGACTGCCACAAAATGGACGTTTGGCCTCCTAAATTACTGGATCTTACAACGGACCAGAAGGCCATTTACCTTCGCATATCAGGGCCCCTTCAAGCACTGCGCTGCCCTTGCCTCGCTGCACTTTGACTGTCTATTAGGTTGCTTCTGTTAGATTTCTGAAAGATTTTCTCCTCTTCTCTTTCACCTTTCAGTCTTTGAGCATGAACCCGCAGGGCTGCATGGAAGGAATGCGCAGAGGGTCCCGAGGACAAGCGGAATTACTCCTGAGAGAAGACTAAATGCCACGCAACTGCGCTCTGCTGACGGAAGCGCAGATCAGTGCTCTTGTCTTGGCACTCCAGAAACCCTGGACTTAATTAAGTGATTGATTGCACACACTGTTGTAAATAAACATCAAGGTTTAAATATCTATACGTAAAAATAAACGTCAGTAGAAGAAATGCCACTTACTGAGGTCTTAAGATTTATTCTGTATTAATTACAGCTGCTACCTTTTACAGAATGCTATGATTTAGGATCCCTCCTGTTCGCCTCTCTCAAAGTACCCATCGCTAATGGATTCCTAATGGAAACACATTTTAGAAATGGTCTCTCCCATTTATGTACAAAGCACTGCCTTCTAAGGCAGTCGCATGTTCATCCCCAAAGCCGAAGCATGGTTTATGGTTGAATTGTGTAACCATACGATTTATGGATATGTGAGTCACTACTACCAATATTAATACAAAACAACCAGTGACTCATTAACAGCTTTTTACAAAGGAAGACAGCACTATGCAATAGGTTAGGAAGTAAGAAACCCCTTGGATGTATTTTGTTGCATAAGCGGAATCTATCAATTCATCTGGAGTTTGGTTAGGGTACAGGGCGCAGCATTCCTACTTCTGCTAAAATTGCCATGTAATCTGTGGTGATTGCAGTGAAACCCAATCTTAGGTTTGTGTTTCATCCAAACAATAACTCAGCAATGCATAATGTCTCACAGCTCCCTACGGTAACAGTGGTGCTTTCTTAACGTGTTGAACTAACCATTTGCTAAATCACTTCCACAGCGGTGTACAGCACCTAGGCTGTCCCGTATGTCTCACATTCATAAAATACCTTTCATAACGCCTGACAAGATCATAAAGAATGCACAGCATGGTAATGCAGTATGCTATTTTATGCAGTACACAATAATATACATAGATGTATACATCTGCTTGCTAAGCACTGCTCAGTAGTGGTTCACTGGAATGGCTTGTTTTCACTGAGTTAAAATTTTAAGGAACAATCCAACAAGGTGTGGAGGACATAGGATTTAATCCAGTAATATTAAAACACAGGCACGGTTACTTTGGTACCAACAGACATTTATTTAGTACCGGTAGATATTTAGAGTGGCATCTTCATTGAAAATGCTGTGTTTAACACATCGTGCTCTAGAATAGAAAGTTCCCAGGAAACCTTTTCTATATTATAGAGACTGCCCTTCCTTTTTCAAGATCTGTTGTAATACTTTGCCCAAAATGGAATATAAGTCTGTTTCAAAAATATTTCAGACTTTTGTTTACCAAAAAAAAAAACCAACCCCACACTGAAAACCAAAACTGGATGAAATGAAGCTGCAAAAATAATTTTGGTACAGCTATCAATCAATGACTTTTCTGTGCAATTGATATTTGATAAAAGAGTTTTGTCAAAAGAGTTATATAAAGATACAAATTTTACAAAATGTTTCAAAAACTTTTAAACAAAATGCGTATGTAAGTACATCTTAAGTCACTTGTCAAATGAAAGAATATCAAATAATTTGAAGACATTCTGAAACCAAGCTACAGTTCATACGTTTTGATTCAAAAGATAAAATATATGCGTGAACACCATAAACTTATTAATAGATAGAAAAATAACTAATAGTAATACAAATAAATACTCAACTAATAATAATACATAATGTTAGTTATATGGATATACCATGATGTTTATACAATCTCACAGACATTTTAGTTTATGTATCATTCTATTTTGAGGATATCTGTTTGCCATTTAATGAAGAACATCACCTTATGTTGATGAAAAAACTAAAATAATACTTTTGGATGTTGCTATGAGTTTTATTTGTTTTATTTACCCAAAAAAGATTTTAAACTGATTACAGCAAATGCATATATATTTTTTTTCCTAAATTATACACATTTACTTTGTGACTTCCTATAATTGTGGGTTTTGTTCAAAACTTGCACCTTCATGTATCAAGGAGCATTTTTTGATTTTGTTTACATCAGTAGAAATCTGCTGCAGTGAAGTTATTCATTGGATTTAATAGCATTTAATTCGGGAACATTGTGTAGTGTCTTGTTTTATGTCAGCTATATAAAAGTTTCTGAGAGCTGCCCACATTTGCTGCCAAAGAACCCTACAACACTTTTGCATTAGACAGAGAATCATTGATACTCTAATTATAAAAGCATACTTACTAGTAAAACTGCTCCAGGATTTCTACATCACAGCTTATCCACTGAATCAAAGATTCTTTTCTCCTATCATGTTGATTCGCAAAACTTACACTTGTCATTACTGACTGTAGATGTAGTTTGGGATAATTGAAAGCAAAATTCAGAATTTCAGAATCTCCTTTTCCTTCCTCTCTCTTTTTTAACATTTACTTTTCAATGCTTTGCTTACAGTCCTGTAACAAATAGCGCTACCATGCTGGCTAAAAACTCTATGCATAACAGCTAATTGGCTATCTAAGACATCTTCTTTCAGCAAGCAATGGTTATTGAATAGAATACAGTGGTATTCTTGGAAAGAAAAAAAAAAAAAGAGAAGAATAATGGGCACTAGAATGACAATACAAGAAGAGAAGAAATCTCAGATTAGCCCAAACTCCCAGGCCCTAATCACTGACAGAAGAATCTGGTAAATCAAGGAAAAAGACATCAATCCATTCAAACAGGATTAAAGGTTTAAACTAAAAACCAACAAACTTGTGAGCTTTTGTGGGAAAAATTTGCATTGGGATTTTTTTAGAGGCGAAACAGACAACCGGAATATTTCTAAATGCCTATTTAGTACCTCATGTGAAAGAGAAGAAAACTACAGCACACAAAATAAAATCAGTGTAAATGCTTACGTAAACTGATGCATGGGAGAATATTGCAGGGTGCAATGACCTGGTAATCATTAATACTTAAAGCTGTAAGATTAATGGTATAAAAAAATATATTTATTTCTAAAGTGTATTTGTCAATGAGACCATGCCTTTGTTAAAAAATACACATATGTTTCTTTTGTAGACTTTCAATATTCAGGTTAGAATGACATACTTCAGATGGCAGACAGTTGCCAGTGGTTTTTACACATGAAAAAAGCTGAGTGAAACCACTATGACAGAGATTTCCTTTCTGATTACAGAAGACAGTTACCAAATTCATTTTCTCCCCTTACTTGGTGGAAAAGGAAGAGACAGGTGCCATACAGTATGGTTTATGTTATCCTTTCTTCTCTTAACATAGTGATTGTCATTTAAAAGAATATGCAGTGAATGAATTACAATAGAATTTCTATGGCTTGAGCAATAGCCCATCTACACCAGCTTTGTATCATTGCTGCTGATGCTTTTCCAAATGATATTTTATTACAACTCTTCTAAAAAGAAAAAGGGCTGGTTTGTATTGCAGCTCTTTCTATTTTAATGAATAGATAAGTAAGTGATTTTTTAGAAAAAATTATTAACTATAGCACCTGATTCATGAATGGTATTTGATTTACATTTGTATTCTTTCTTACTGTTAGAAACCTCTGAAAAAGAGGTTTAGAAATGATTATTTTGATACCTGTTTCTTTCACAGGAGCAATTGTTTATCAGGAGTAAAAAACACTGTCAATTGCTAGTTAGTGGCATTTTTATAATTATTGGCAATCCTGAAGCCATTCCAGTTGTGAGATTTCTGCTAATGATGCCTATAACTTAGAATAATTGTTTGATTTACCAATATCTTCTCTCTGCTAATAATCTCTCTAAATATCCTCAAGGAAGCTTTTTTCCAATAACCACACCGTAGGATACATCTTATTTATTAAATTTGCAGCAGACTTCTTCAATCCTAGTCAGCACATACAGTATGCCACAAATTTAAATAATGACATTCTATGTGGGACTTGTTATTGGGCTGGGGATACTTGACCTGGAATGCCATTAACTTAACTTATACATTTTAAAATCACGTTTGAAATGCCGCAAAACTAAGATTGTAGTGAATTTAATTTCAAAGTCATTTTGGATGTCCTTTCAAACTGTATGTGGTAATCCTTGATTTTTGCACTGATGCTAAATGTTAATGAACAGAGCCACAGTGTACCATTTCACCTAGAGCAATGAAAACATTAAAATCTCTTTAGAAGACTGAATAAAACTTTATTTTATAAATATAATCCTTGTTGAAGCTCTACCATTTCACTGTACTTTTGAAATAAGGGCACATGGAAAATATGGAAGAGTTCCTTTGAGATAGCTAACTAAAGCTACAAAATGAGCACGGTACAGTATTTCCAAGGAACACGGTTCAAAAGTTGTACGATTACTACTAAGGTTGTTTTATTCTTTACCACATTTGGAACAGGAAGTCTGTGTTGTTCTTGAAGAATTCTGAAAAGCAATGTCACAGTCTGATGACCTCTTCTCCTCATTAAAACGTTCCCAAAGACAGCTCTCTGCATGATGTTTTGTAGCTTCAGCAGCCATGAACTAATTTGTACCTCTTATTTTGATCATGCACTGGTGAAAGAACCAAACAATATTTTTCTTTAAACACAGAGAGGTCTTTCAACAGCTCAGCATGCACTTCTACCCTCTTTTTAATCTTGGAGCACCTATTTATTTGCTCTTTTCACCACTAAATCTTCTTTGCTCCTTTCTGCCCCCCTGCAAAGCTGCTAGTTAAAATCTTCAGTGTTTTTTCTTCATAGGCTTAAACCATTAGAAGAGTATTACCATAAAAAGGGAGACAAGGACTTAGAGACATCGTGCACCAGAATTTGCATTTCTAATTTTTAATCCAATTAAACTAAAATAATATTTATTTAGCTACAACCTTTCTATAGTGGGTGTAAATTCACTAAAGCTAATGGAAAATTTTCTTCCTGGAGGAAATTAGTTAGAGGTGTTCACTGCAATAACTGATTGGTTCTGCATACTGAGTGTCCCCAGAATTTGTGTATAGGTAATTAGTATTCAGCTAGTTGATGTATTTATTTTGCATACCTTCCTTTTTTTGTGTGTGTGCAATTCCTTATGCAAGTCATATTTTTTGCTCCACATAGCGGATTCAGTGTATGCAAATTGTTAGAAGGAACTGTAAGGGCATTAGCTTTTAATACATAAAGCATATACCTGGGAAGAAAGGCTCTATGGGTTGGCGTATTTGCATTACAACCGAGTGTGGTTTTTTCAGACAGCTGAAAATTTTTAAAAAAATTCTGGTATTATTACTTGTATTTCATTTTTAATCAATACATTTTGATCAGAAATGTATACTTTGTGGGCAAAGTATACATTTTGTAAATCCAAACCTATCTAAACCCACAGAGAGCCTGGTTCTGCTCCCATTGATTTTGGTCCAAGTAATGAAGTCAGCACTTCTTTTAGCCTCTCTCAGGCTTTTCTAGTAAGGAGAGAGGGCAGACAGGGACCTCTTGGAGAGAAAGTGCTAAATCTTGCCTTTTAAAGGGAGAAAAGCTCAGTGTTATGACTCACAAGCCCAGGGATAGCTGCAAGATGAGAAATCCCTTGCCCAGCAGAACGCTCCCCTGCACTCTTGTGCCTTCTGTGGGCACACATCTGGCAGGGGCCACCCCACACCTGAGCAGACCCCCTGTCCATGGGGACTTCCAGCATGCTTCTAGCAGAGCACTGCATATGGGCACCTGAAAAGACATCCACCCTTCTTGAGGGAAGTCTGCTATAAATCTCCAGTCTTGCTCTCCCATCCTGGCTATCTCTGTTTCCAGAACTCTGGGGTCCAAACTATTCAGGGTAGTCATGGGCTCTGGGAATGGTGGAAAGGATTGCAATGACACAGAAGCAGCATCCCCTGTATCCATAGCTCCCAGCGACAGCTATGCAACTGCAGAAGCAGGTGGGACAGCTGAGGCTGAGGAATTACCTCACTCACTTGTTTAATATTGTACTGGATATTTTCCAGAAGTATGAACTACTTCGTTATCTGGAGAAAATGAAGCCTCTGTCAATTAATCGTTCCTGGTTGCTGCTGTATGTTCAAAAAAACAAGGAAAGTCCTGGATCTAGGATATGATGTTGTCAGTCAACTCTTGCATTACCTTGGCATAAATTTTTCAAGTCCAAACAATCTTAAATTTATAGGAAAACTTTCTACCTTGCATTCTAAGAGGAACAGACATGTAAATACCAATTATATATTCCAGTACTCCAAATAAGTAGGCAGAATTATACTCATAACATCCTTACTTATTTTAAAATATCCTGTTTACATGTATGGATCAGTGAATGGTCATCAAGTACTCTCTTGTTAATATGTCCTGTTCTGTATTTCTACACAAAGAACAATGTTTTATTCAGTCCCGTTCAGAATGAAGTGAATGTTCTTCTACCATATTTCTAAGGAGATAATTTCATATTATAATATGATTCCTCCTTTCTTTATATGAATAAACAAGTTTTGTTAGAGAATATACATTTGACTTTATCTGGACTTATGTTTTCATAAGAAAGAGAAAGATCATTGTATTGGATTTTATGGTGGGGTATTTCTGTTTTATTTTTAAAATTAAGGCCGAAATAAATAATATAGACTACATTAAAGTGAACTCTAGCCAACAATAACAACAACAAAGATTGTTTTGTGAACACAACTCCAACTGAATATTGTCTGTATACCATTAGACTGGTCACCCCATCACTGTCTGGAAACTCTTGTTAGGGCATTTCTCTCGATCAACAAGACTTACCCTTGTTGGACAAGGATCAGATCAGGGAACATCTACAAAACTGAACATAAATAAATGCATGTGACTTAATAAAATGTCATTGTGAGGTCACTCTTTATTATCTTTCCTGGAAGAAAGCAAATGTCACTACTATCTTCAAGAAGGGTGAGAAGGAGGATCCAGGGAAAAACAGACCAGTCTCACTTTGATCTCTGTGAAGCTGATGGAGCAAATCCTGCTGGAAGCCATTTATAAAGAAGTTAAGCAGAGGAAGGTGACTGGGAGTAGTCATCATGGATTTACAAAGAGGAAATCATGTCTGACCAACCTGATAGCCTTCTACAGTGATATGACTACCTTGGTGAACAAGGGGAGAACAGTGGTTGCCTATCTTGACTTCAGTCTGCCATAACATACTCATAGACAAAAGGATGAACTGACTAGTCTGAACTGTCTAGACAAGTGCACAATGAGGTGGACTAAAAACTGTCTGAAATGCTGGACTTAAAGTGGCACAAAGTCCAGCTGGAGGCCAGTCGTTAGCAGTGTCCCCCAGGGGTCAACACTGGGTGCAGTATGGTTTAACATCTTCATTAATGACCTAGATGTTGGGACAGACTGCACTCTTAGCAAGACTGAAGAAGATCCAAAACTGGGAGGAGTGGTTGATACAGTAGGTGGTTGTGCTGCCATTCAGAGGGACCATGGTAACCTGGAGAAATGGACAGACAAGAATCTCAAGAAGTTCAAGTAAAGGTAATTAACCCTGGGGAGAAAAAACGCATTCACTAGTATAGTCTAGGGGATGACTGGAGGGAAAAGAGCTTTGCAGAGAAGGCCCCTGAGAGTCCTGGTAGACAATGAGGCAGCAATGAGCCCTTACAGCACAGAAGGCTAACAGTCCCTCCTGGACCGCGTCAGGAACAGCACCACATTGCCTGCAAATCAAGGGTGTTATGTCCTCAGCATTGGGAAGGCCACATCTGGAGTGCTGGGTCCAGTTCTGAGCTCCTCAGTGCAAGACAGACACAGGAATACTGGAGCGAGTACAACAGAAAACCATTAAGATGATGAAGGGCTTGGAGCATATGAGCTATGTGAAGAGGCTGAGAGGGATGGGTCTGGTCAGCCTGGAGAAGACTAAATGCCTGATGGTGGGGAGTAAAGAAGATAGAGCCAGACTTTTCTCAGTGGTGTCTATGGACAGGCCCAAGAGACAGTGGGCACAAACTGAAATATGGGAAATTCCAATTGAACATAAGAAAAAACTGTTTTACTGTTCAAACACTGCAGCAGGGTGCCTGGGGAAGTTGTAGCATCATCATCTTTGGAGATTTTCATAAGACCACTGGACATGGCCATGGGCAATATGCTTTAGCTGACCCTGTGCTGAGCAGGGGAGGTGATCCCCAGACGTCCTTCAACCATTCGGTGATTCTGTGTTTTTTCAGTGCAGATGAATCAAAGACACCAGGAACAACTTCTGGGACAATGATAAGTGTTCTGAATTAGCTTCCACAATTACAGAATAATCCCAGGGGAACCTTGTAGCTGGCATCACTTGCTGTTTGGATTAAAACTTTACCAGACAGGGATAGGTTGTATTTTCCACTATGAAAACATAAAAAACTCTTTCAGTGTTGGGAAGGGTGATGTCAATGGACTGGTGTGGCTTGTTCATAACCCAGGTAACCCAAATAACTACCACTAGGTTAGAGAGGTACATCAATTTTACGAATATTTCTGTAGCTTTTCAAATAAATTTACTTACAGCTAAAGAGACCATACTGCAGTAGGAATGTGTTGGAATTTTGAAAGGGAAAAAAAAATCAGCCCTGCTCTGTTGGAAAATTACCTTATTTCCCTCCCCGAACATCTAGGGTTTATATTACATCTCTGTTCATTACACAATCTTCTGGCCAGTTAATACCAGTTAGCTCTAGATTTCAGGTAGGAATTCTCACCACAATTGTGTATGCTGTAAATTGTTCAAGGCACTTTGCTCAAGAAGCTAATTTTCCAACTTTACTAAGTCTCAAACTTGTTCAAATCTGTTTCATTCAGATGAAAAATCACAGATAAGGGTATGAAAAAACTGAGGAAATATCTGAAGTCTTCTGATTCCCTAGAACTAAGCTAGCTATTGATTGTGAGATAGAAACAGTCCCAGTTGGGCTAAGCAGCTGTCTGTGACTGCTGTGTAATGGTCATGTTTCCATGCTATTCCCTCTAACTGCTGGGATAAAGGAGTACACTTTGTTTATGAAAGACAGGCTCTGGGGAAAAAGAAGAAGATGCCACACTGTACATCAAAAATGTAGATCCTTGCTCAACTGCCAGAAGAGGTGAGAAGTGCATTGAGCATCTCAAGAAAAAGGTAAAAAGGAAAAAAATAAAGGCAATGTCATAATAGGGACTTGCTAGAAATAACCTCATCAGAAGGACATAGAAGAGTGGGGTTTAGTGCTTTTTTTTGGGTGGGTTTTTTGTAACTAATAGAAGCATCCAAAGGGTGCCCTCTTACTTGTAGTAATGGGAGACTTGAATTATATACAGATATGTGCTAGAAAATAATGTCAGGAAGAAGAAAGTCCAGTAGGCTTTCAGGACATGTTGAGGACAACTTTCTTTTAGGCAGATGGAAGAAGGTACTGAGAAGCTTGCAGCTGTTTTAGAACTGATTCTGACTAATAGGGGAGGATCTGGTTGAGAAGCTGAAGGTAGAAGGTAATTTCGGTGAAAGTGATTACAAAACTATAGAGTTCACAAATATAAAGAAAAGGAGGAATGAGAGCAGCAGAATAAGGACAATGGAGTTCAAAAAAGCAGACTTCATCAAACTGAGGGAACTGGAAGGTAGGGTCTCTTGGGAAGATATTCTAAGGAAAAAAGGATTGCAAGAGAGTTCGCAGTTACTGAAAGGGACTATATTAAAGGTACAATGGCAGACTGTCGTGATGCCAAGGAAACATATGGAGCACAGAAAGAGACCAATATGGCTCCATCAGAAGCTCTTTAAGGGCCAGGAAAAGAAAAAGGAAAGCAGAAAAATGCAAATATAAATACAAAAGCAGGAAGAAGGACCTACAGGTACATGTGTAAAGGAGACTATAAAGGAATAAGATGCAGCATAGATCAAAGTGAATATAAGTTTCATCTAACCAGAAGCATAAAATGCAACAAGAAAAATATCTTGGAAATGGGAAGATGACAAGGAAAAGAATATGTATTGCTTAACAAGGAAGAAAAGAGAACAGCGGGCAGTGAAGGCTGAAAAGTTAGCGTCATCTTTGTTTCAGCACTCACAAAGGGTGAGATTTGCTGGGATACTTGATATACACTGCACTTAGTAAGGCTACTGACACTGTTTTAAATATCATTCTTGCTAGCAAATTACACAAATATGGGGTATGTATAGATAAACAACATGAAATAGGTGTGTAACTACCCAGGAAAGAGAAAGCACTCACAAGGGAGTTATCAAAAATTATCTGCTGTCAGAAGATATCAAGTAACAAGCTGCAGAGATCCATTGTAGGCTGCATTCAATGTGTTCCTCAATGCCTTGGATGACTAAGTAGAGAGCATATCTGCAACATTTGCAGAGAAGTTCAAACTGGAACAGGTTGCAAATGCTTGCAGAATAACATTCAAACTTTAAGTAATTGTTCTGGTTAGAGGTAAAACAGAATCAATTTTCTGTTCAGTAATTTTACTTTGCAGCTAAGCCTCTTCTAACTCTCTGAAATTAACAGCATAGTGTCCAGACACTTTTTACTCCCAGAGAGATAAGACCTGATTATTTCTAATTTATGCCAAGGAATGGTATACAGAGAGGCTCTTGCTTATACTTATC